>JASGXE010019796.1:0-11249 GCA_030068105.1 Sinentomon sp. SZTP_YWyxl
GGGCATGATGTTATTGTACGGATGACTAAATAAACGTCGGCATGGGTATTCCATTTTCAAGGGATTTGAATTTAATTAGGTACGTAATATCAGCACCACTCAAAAATATTCACAGCCGGAAAGAGAAAAAATCAGCGATTTAGCAGATGTTTATTCAGCCAAAATCGGTCCAACCGTTTTCAATCAGCGCACTTTTCAAATTTCCCGCTTTTTTTCTCTCAGGTTCCTGTTGGGCTGTTGAAGGCGCCTTTTTACGCGATCGCGCGACATCTGCCGCCCGCCGAAATTTGAATTTTCGGGTGGTTGAAAGACGCGCGATTCAGCCGACGCTTGTTTCACGTGAATTGTTGCATTCGTTCAAAAATGGTGTCGCATTGAAATTTCCTGTTTTTTCCAGTTTTTGCTCAATTTTGATGCGGTTTGAAGCGTTTTGTGGGTATCTTGGCCGTTTTTTTTGTGCGGAGGTGTTTTTTTGTTGAAAACATTAAATTATAGGTGATTTTAATGACACAGGCAGAAATCTGGCTTGAGTGGGCGGGAAATTCATGCATTTCCGATTTTTCCGTTTTTCGAAATTCCTTGCAGATATTATTAATTCCGTCAGGGGCGACATTCCGTGTTTCCGAAACGTGCTGAAAAACATTTTAAAACCAGAATTCGCAATTTCGGGCTTGACCGGTTATGGGATTCAAAAGTTTACGGAACTCAAAATTGGAATAACCAAAAGGGTATCCATCAGACCACACCATAAATTTCCAATAACAATGAAGTTGCAGGGTGCTTTAGTGCTGCTAATCCTTCGATCTCAAATGTGACATAAATGGTTGGCATTTTGCTGACTTTTATACGATCTGCTGATGGTATGTTTTATGGTCTGTTTGTACCACCCCTTGGAAATTTTACGGATCATAAAATGAGTTTACCCAAGTACTTAGGCAGTGCACCAATAGATAACCATTCATTTCTGCCCCGTTCTTCAATTCTCTCCACTTTCATTCGTGCCCAGGATTGTTCTAGCTATTTTATGGAAAAAAGTCTGATTTTAAGATTTTTATCTACTACCTGGCTGAATGTGCATTTTTACTGCAACTAGGTACTTATCTTGAAATCAAATGTAAGTTTTTATAATCTTATTACATGATCCAAATGAGATCACTATCACTATAAAGGATGGAGGGGTGGACCGTTGGACCCCTTGGGAGGTTGAGGGTTGAATGCATGCGCGAGTATATCTCACATTTTGAACGTGAATTTTGTCCAGTACATTGTATTTTCCATTGAAGTCATGTCAGAATGATCCGATTTTTGCCAGGCGATTTTTTTAGGTCGTCTATTCAACAAAGATTAATCTGCCTGGTTGATGATCAGTCCAGAGATGATACTAAATGTTATCCATTGATCGTTGTTGCCTGTGCAAATCTTCGTTGGAGAGATGAATTAAAAAGTCTGATACCGATACTGATACCGAAGTCGCCCGACAAAAACCTGATCAATTTGACGTGGTGCAACTAAGGAATTTCTTGAAATGGTGTTCCTGATAATTAGAATAACAAAAATATAATAAAGAAAAATAAACAAGTAAAGTGAAGTCCTGGCGGATTGGGAATGGCTGTAGGATAGTGGAGGCCATCACACTTGTTTATTTTAGTTTATTATAGCTGAAAGTGGCACTTCTTTTTGGTCAGGGAAATGGACCAGCGAGGGTCAGGGAAAGTCAGGGAAAATCAGGAAAATGAAATTCCAAAAAATTGTGGGAACCCTGCACTTGCTATAAAAGTTTCAGGGGATTAACATTTCACGACTGATGCCGCGGAATACTCACGGATTGCCATTTCCAGCGTGGAATGTTCAGTGATTTGAGAGTTTCACAAGGATGTTGAGCATTCCACGGCTCAACTCCGTGAATTTTTAGGGGTCGGTGACAAAAAAAATTCACGGAAAAATGGCAAAAGGTAGACAGCGACGTTCCCGGTTTGCATTCCTTCGTTTCCGAGACCGGCCAGCCAACCAATCGACGAGAGCAGCCGTTTGTCTGTTGCCCGACTCTCTTGAAAATGCAGCGTCCCTCTTTGGCTCCTCCTTCTGTTCAAAAGAGCAGAACGACAGCAACAGACTCAACCATGTTATTCTCTCTTCCAAGGGCAGGATGCTGCACCCTGGTCAAAAACACAGGATCTACGAGGGCCGGTGACCTCGTTTCATTTATCCCACCTTCCCTTTCCAAAAATGTCTCTAGGTTTTCCTTCCTAAACAACTACGTGTTTCTCTGGAACAACTTGGCATTTATCATGACATGTTAAACCTATCAGAGGCCAGTTTTTTTTATCTGTCATAAAGCCAAAACTCAGTTTATCGCCCTAATAGGTACCTACTAGGTGCGAGGTAGGCCTCCGTAGGTAGGTATATAGGTTACTTGGATCATGCCCCCATTTTGTTTCCTTGGGAGATATTATGCTAATGTGCCTTTTCCTTTTTTCCCTGTTTTCATGCACTAAAAATGAAATTGAGGTAGGTACCTACTGAAATTGATATATTTGTGACCAGGTTGGTTTCTTGTTGTGTTATCTATCCATTCGAGCCTGCTGTCGAACTGTCACCATCTGGACAATGCAATGTCGCCTGACCTGGTTGGTGTTGTTCTTTTATTTTTGTTTTTCTGGCCACATTTCTTGACAATACCCACCATGGGTTTCTAAAACTGTACCGCAATCTCTGCACCGATGGTTTACACTTGAAACCATGTTTTCTTTGTTATTGCCAATCGCGCCTGCGACTAATCTCAACACAAAAAGATGCATGCTGCCTCTGCGAAACAATATGACGACTTGAGTGTTGTCGTGGTAATTGCCGAGGCAAAGAAATGATGCATCTATGACCGGGGTTTACCACGTCCAATGGCTTTTGCTGCCTGTGGCCCCCAACATAGTTAAAAAAATTGAAAGATTCGCGAATGCGAAAGCCTCGAACTGCCAAATCCGCAATGTTCGAGCTCGATTTATTCCAGTCAAGTTTTTCGCAGAGCCCAAAAGCCAGTTTTAGTTGGAACCGAAGAACATTCTTGCATCTTTTGGTAAAAACATAAACAGAGAGAAAGAAAAGCGCAGAAACTGGTTAATATAAGGTCCAACATTGCCGCAAGTCCTGGGGGGACCCTTACCCCCAGGATCTGCGGCAATATTTGGGACTTCTTTTTATCAGTTTCTTCGCGACTTCACTTCCAGCAGCTGCCGACAAATGCTGAAGTGGAGCTGCCAAGCGCCTGGCTTCGAATTCAAAATGGCCGTCGTAGCAAAGTTTGTTCAAATTTTGATGGTCTCTCTAATTTCTGTCGTTTTTGATGCTTGCTGTAGGTATCTCTTGGCCTGGCTTCGAAAGATTTTTCGTTGGGGCTTGGTGCATCTACTCCTCATATTCGTTCTTCAAGAAATTCTTGCTTGACTTCTTTGAAGGATTCTCTAGCGTTTGTCCGAAAACCACATGTTTCCTGTGCTTTCTTGTTCAGGTTTTCTGGTCGTATCCTACACCATTTGTCCTCACGTTTTGCATAGTTCAGCTGCTGTTGGTCAATTGCACCATTTGTCCTCACGTTTTGCATAGTTCAACTGCTGTTGGTCAATTGTGGAAATACTGAACTGAATTCTGGTCCGACCCCTTCTCGTATCCCTACAACGATGTGTAAACTCAAATCGATACATTCTTGCGAGTGCACGAGGATAAGACAAAAAAGGCAAAGTCCAGTCCTGTGGCCGATTGGATACAACACAAGGACTGCTCTGATTGGATCATCGACTTTGAATCGTCTCGCATGACTGGATCGTTTCAGGATGCAGAAAATAAGCCATTCTGTGCAAAATTTGCAAACTTACCTCCCAATAATTGACTTCTCTAAAGCTTGGCAAATTTTGTTTGCCAAACAAAGTTTGCTAGAGCTTTTTTCTTGGGTACACTCACAGTAAACTTTGTTTGGCAAACTTTATCTTGAAATACCTACCTACCTATTGCAAGAGGAAAGATTTCAACGAAAAAGAGAAAAAGTTTGCCAAACAAAGTTGTTGTGTGTGTCGAGTGTAGGTAGGTACCCGAGAAAAACGTTCTGGCAAACGTTGTTTGGCAATCAAAATTTGCTAGGGTACTTCATGGGAACCAGTGTGGTTTTTGGTAATCCCGAGCAACAGGTGATCTAGGTAATTCTGCAGAAAACAAATATGTCTCAGATACATTTGATAGTGGCGGCATTGCAATGGTCACTTCACTGGATCTGTCAAAAGCCTTTGATAGCATAAGCCACAATCGCTTGCTGCATGGTTGCTACCAACCTGGAGAACATGGAATACTCATGGAATTTTTTTTGTGACCTGGAAAACCTGGAAATCTCAGGGATTTTTGAAAAAAAAACCCTGGAAAATTGAAAATTTCCAAAAATTTCCATTTTTTAGTTTACGTTTTTTTTTGAATTTCCAATTATGACGCCTGAGGAACATTCTTGTCTTGCCATTTTTGTCTTCATCATCCCATTTTTGTCTTGACCCATTCGACCAATTCTCTTTCCACCATGCCTTATATTTCTTCAACAACCCATTCTTGATCTTGAACCCATAGTCAGCCCTGGAAAAAACTGATAATCCTCCTGGAAAATCTGGAACACTTAGGGAATTCCAATTTTTCAAAACAGTAGCAACCATGTTGCTGGCAAAACTGAGATCATGGGAATTAGAGGCAGTGCTCTTTCACTCCAAACTTCAGACATGAAAGGTCGTGTTCAGTGTGTGCATTTCAATGGGGCCACTTCAGGTTTTCGTGCTATCTCAACGGGTGTTCCAGGGGGCTCAGTGCTGGGGCACCTGCTATTCATGCAGTGCTGGGGCACCTGCTATTCAAATGATTTATTTAATTTACGCACTGATAGTGTCATCTATGCCTGTGCAGATGATGTGACCCTTTTGTGTTCCAAGCCACTGGTACCAAGTTCAACATGTGTCCAAGTTCAACAAGACATGGGCTTGGTTAGGGAATGGATGGATTTAAATGGCTTCGTTGTGAACTCATCAAAGCCAATTTTGCACTTTATCATCCTAAATATATCAACATTGACCAGCAGCATCTTCGGATGGAGGTAGGAGATGTAACATACCAATGTAACACTGACTATAAATTTCTTGGAATTACATTTGATACGAAATTAACTTGGATCAAGCATATATCCATTCTATTAGGTCAGTTAACCTCCCTCGTGTATAAGTTTTTTAAAGCTAGCCAATTTTTGCTAAGACAATAATAATTTGTCCTGTGGTATTGTTGAACCAAAAATCACATATGGCATTTCTTAAGCCACTCAAGCTCTGCACATCTGTCATGGATGATGTGAAACATAAAGCAATTTTGCCACATCATTTTATTATTTGCCCCATTGAATCCATTTTTGCCCTATTTGGTGGCAAAAGTGGATTGATGAGCTTGAGTGGTTAAACAATGTAGCTTTCACCGCCAACCAGCCAACGCAAATCCAGAAAAATGTTTCTGCTAGTTGGCTGGTTGGCGGTGGGTTGATACTGTCATGCAATATGCCTTCTCTGTATTTCCAATTTACATGTCAAATTACTCATGTTTATCTCCTTTTTTCTTTAACCGAAACTTGTGGTTGTGCTGCTCCTGCAACACTTGCCCACTATTCCATTTTCGGGTCTTACGTTCATGTCAATAATTCTGTGATTTTTGTGATGTTTCTTTTAAATTTCCGAGTGATAATGCTCTGAACTGTTTGGATAACCTGTATCTGACCTTCTGACAAGATGGGTGACTGATGCATGGACAACGCCCAACTGTAAGTTTTGGTTAGGCCTATTGATAATTTCAACAATTATTGTCATTGCTTGTCTTGCATGAATGTCTTTGAAACAATGCCGTGACAAATTGCAATTGAAATTGGAAATAAATTGAGAATTTGAGAAAGTAAAAATTCAGAAAAAAAATGGGGGGTGGAAGGAAATAAGTAGGTAGAGCAAGTCACCCCACCTACCAAACCACAACAGGATATATTGGACAAAAACAAAAAATATAGGACTTTTTAGGACACCTTTATCAGCCATGTAATGTGTTTTTACAAATTAGCCTAATAGTGTGCTGGATTTTAGTGAAAATGAAAGAAAGAAAGGAAAAGAGGCCCACCAGCATCCACCCTCTTGTTTCTTTGATTTTCATCTCTTTCATTTTTAGGCAAATAGGGAAGTTGTCTTTTTATTATTTCTCACGTCAAATAAACCCAAATGGCATTTTTTATAAATTATCATGCCAAATACGGGTACATAACCTACACGACATCAATAGTTCAAACAATAGGTAGGTAGGCCGAGGTACCTAATTCAAAAGTGATGTTCAATCAATTCCAAAAGAACAGAACAGCAGATATAGATGAAGGTCCACCCAAAATGGACTGATTTATTGTGTTAGGGATGAGAACTGGGTAACCCAGAGAGAGTTGAAAATTTTCATGATCACTGCTACAATGACCTGAATGTCACCAAAACTAACTCAATCCTTTATGAAATGCCGATTTTGTAATTTTGAGTGGACCCACTTCAGCTGGTTCAAATAAAGTCAAAGTTGATGTATCGCGCTTGCGCTTCACAAAGCTGTCCAGGACATCCTGCTTTCTTTTCTCAACTTACTCTTGTTTGCTGCAGATATCATTCAATTGGGTTATAGACTCTTGAATACGTGCCTGTGCTCCACCGATCAGAGCTTGAGAAGCTGCAATGTCTTTTGCTTTTATGGCAGTTTTCAATCTTTGAGTGGCCTCTTTCAAAAGTCTTACTCAATTCAAGATCTCCGTGTAAGTATTGTTCTTGTTTTGTTAGAACAGTATCTGACTTGGAACAGTTCTGCAGGAAGAGCAGACTTCTGTTGCATTCCGTTTGCCAATGTTGCCTTTGCTGCAATCTTTGCATCCTGTTCTCTCATACATTTATGCTCATTTTCACACTCCTTGTCTTCCTGTAATCTTTGTTTATAAGTAAGTACCTACTTCATATGTGCCGAATGACCCAACATTGAAAGTTGCCTGGGACCTTATTCAAATCAACCTGCTAAATTTAGAAGCTGCTAAGCTAGCAGCTCCTTGGCAGGACGATTTTGGCAGGTTGCAAGCAGGTCGCTGGCAGGATGATGGCAGGACAAAAGTTCTTATTCAAATTCGGGAATCGACTGCTGAATGAAACGTTCTGAAACAGACGCATCATGACAAAGAATAAAGGCAGCTTTATCGGGCAAAAATAATCGGAGGATTCCGTGGTCTAATGGCTTAGACATGGGACGTCAAAGTCAGAGGTCCTGGGTTCGATACCCGGACGACGCAAAATTTTTCAAAGTTGTTTGTTGATTTAAACTGGTTGATTTGAATTGTTTCAGTTTGGAAATTGTGGATTTTGACAGTGTGTTGGGCATGATCATTTTGCGTGCTTGTTGTTTTGTCAAAAAGGAAAAACAAAACTCTGTCGATGCGGTGCCGTGAACAGCATTTTCCTCGGGAGATGGGGCGAACCTTTCTACATTTTGTGCGTTTTTTGAAGCCGCGATAAATGCGCCTTCAGCAGGGTTTTTCAACAAAAGGTTGGTAATTTTGCCGTTTTCCATCACAAATTTTATCTTAAGATTTGAAAGTTTCCTTTGAACGGATACAAAACAAGAAGGCTAGAGACCGCGCCCCATCCAGGTGAAAATATATTTTTGTAAAATTTACAGAAAAGGCAAACCGAAATTTTGCTTTGTTCTTGTCTTTGAAAGATGGTGACCTGCCTCGCGGAGCCGGAATTTTCGGCCCTTGGATTCTTGTGGGCCGTTGTGTCGATTTTTTTGCTGTCTGCTGCCTTCGCGGTTCTTTATCTGAAAAAATACGATCTTTTTTCTGAAAATGATGAGGGGTGTGGAAACTTCCTTGGAACGGAAAAGGAGCAAAAGTAGGTGCTGACTGCCAAAAAGGAGCGCAAACGAGGCAACAACATTTTCTTTATCATCATCTCAATCACGCAGTCAGTGCGTCGTCAAAATGCAGCGAATGCTCGCAAATGTTTTAAAAAGTGGGGGGTGCTACCTTGACAGATGCTGGACGCCGATTCAAAATCTTCAATCTGCTGCGGGCTGCGACAAAGAAAACCAATTAAAAAAGTTCGCAGCGCAGTGTTGCGTTCGATAGCTCAAGCGATGCATTCGCGGCTGTTGTGCGGGTGCTCCGGCTTCGATTCCCGACAAGGGGTTATTTTTCAGATTGCATGCTGCAACCACACCAAGTGAACTTTCCGGATCTTGAGGGGCCGTCTTGCATTCTTCATTTTGAACACCCGAAAAAATACAAAAACTGTTTTTTGAACACGCGAACAGAGAGATTTCCACCACCGAACACCAATGGAATGAAAACCAAAAATAAAAAACATATTGCAGAGGAAATCATGCATGTTCAATGCAAAAAAGAAAGCTCCTCCAACGGTAAAATAGAAAAAAAAAAAAAAATCTTGCAGAAAAAGTAAAAAGAACCACGCGAAATTCTTTCGATTCGTGAATGAAAGGACTTAGCAGGACTTTAGAGGCGGTCCGAGGCGCCTCTAACTTTTTTACATTGGTCAGATTGGAGGTGCTGCTAAGGTCCTGCTAAGTCTGAGATGCTGCTAAACTCCTGCCATCGTCCTACTAAAGTCCTGCTAATTTAGCAGGATGATTTGAATAAAGAAAATGAAACTTAGCAGGTCGGTAGCAGGACTTTAGCAGCTACTAAGCTTAGCAGGTTGATTTGAATAAGGTCCCTGGTAATCGACCACTCTGTCATTGTGGTGCTTCTCCAAAGTATCTTTGATTGCCTGCAGCGCATTAATTGATGACTCTGAGAGTTTAGTAGGTACGTTGTTTTGTAACGGCATGTTCATTTTTTGAAAAACTTATCTCAACTTCGGCATTGCCATGTGACTCCTAATTCAGGATCCTTGAAGTCCCCGGAAGATGTTTTCAAAGACAGAAAGTTTCGCCAGTCAAGATCCATATGAACACATGAATCATGCTCAGTAAGTCATTTCTAATTGATAAATGCAAACATAAATTATTGTCAATGTTACTTTTTATGGGAAAAAATCTTGCAATGCGCTGCAAAGAAACAAGAAAGGATTCTACATTTCTGTTGGATGGTTTCAAGAAAGTTAAAATGGCTGAGAAACATGTCTGAAAGCAGTAAACTACTAAAAAATAAGATGCACCAGTCTTGAAATTTTTTATACCTACGAAGCATTTTCTAAATTTCTTGTCGGCTCGGATTTAACAGAATCATCTAGAATCTTTCTGGCTTTAACCCCAATGAGCATATCAGAAAAACGAAGGAGATTACTAAAATGACGGATGTCAATTTTACTGAGGTCAATTCCAGACACAGCTTCTTTAACAACGTCAGATTTTATGAACATAAGCAAAAATTTCCTCACTAGACTGCACAACTCTTCGTTAAAAAAGGCTACATGAATAGAGGTTTGTTTTTTTGAAAAAAATAAAAATAACAGGAAGTCATAAAAAACATTTGTGACATGAACAATGAAAAATGCATTTGAACTTGAAATCGTTTTGATGAAACTGACTTTTAATTCTTTTGCATCTGTCATTTTTTGGCAAGATGAATCCTTCTGCGGAAGGTCAACCAAAAGTATTTTTCCAATGTCTTCCATTGTTCAACGACTTTCAACTGCAGAGCAGAGAGAAAGCCACCTAGGTACCTACTTTCCACGTGTTTTAAAAATGCATGATGTGCAACTCCAAAGTTCCTTCTGCACTTTAATGAAATCCTCCTTCCGTGCAGCTGATAGTCTAAACCACTGCTGTAAATCAATAACAAAATTCACAGTCTCAGATCTGTTTTTTAGTTAAGAAAATCCAGTCTCAGATCTGTATTTATTAAGTGACTTCCCAAATGCATTATGCACAGTGTGCAAGTTGCAGAATTCGATATTCAGTAAACCGTTAGGAACTACTGCATTCAATTTTGACCAGATCGCTTTGTTAACATCAGGCCCATCTGCACGCAGCATCAACAGATTTTCGACTGATATTAAGGTCAGCATCTGAAACAGACTGAACAATGCATCATGACACAATTTCGCTGGTTGCAAGTCCCAACAGCAGTTCTGAAGTGATGAGAGCATGCCTCGTCGTGCTGCTGGGACCAGTTATGAATTTTGATGCCCAGCTGCTTTCGAATTTCCTTGTTGGTTTTCTCATCATTTATTGAACAAATGGCAAAGAAGAACGTTTAACATCGCTGACAACTAAAGATATACCTAAAGTAGGTGTGGGCCCAAAGCTAAAGTATCAGATATTAGGTAGGTACATATGACACTTTTCGAGCACTCATAGCAAAGGCTTCAGGGATTCCACCAGGACACATGGCTTCAAAAAGCTCGCGGATCACAGGATGAGTACCAAACTGTAATTGTAACCGGCAACCTTCATGCACCAAAGCAGATCCGCTTTTGTGGCAAGATTCCTTGTTTATTTATTTATTTATTTATTTATTTATTCATTACAACTGCATAAAATGGCAGAGGAATTTGGTTGCACGCAGGCAACAAGTCGAAGAAAGTAAAACACTTTACACAGCCAAGAACATACATGCAGAATGAAAAGATTGAAGATAGAAAATTTAAACGTGGTGTGCATTGCAGGTAAGAGCCTTCCTAGCAGACGATGATGGAAATCATTTTGGGAAATAGGGAGAGTCCAAGGGGAGCTCATTCCAGTTACGTACTGTGCGATAAAAGAATGAATTGAATGTATCAGAGTTCCTAACAAAAGGACATGTGACAAAGTATTTATGGTGAGATCTCCTTTGCACATCTGCAACTTTGAAACCAGTGGGTAGTGAAATGTTGCAATGTTTGGAGATTACCTTACTTAAAAACAGAAGCCGTTTGACTTTTCTGCGCTCAGTCAGGGGTTGGAGGCCATGTAATTCAAGCATTTTACTGACGCTAGAATTATAAGAGTAATCACCAGTAATAAATCGAGCAGCTGCTCTTTGGACCTTTTCAATTAGGCTAATCTGATTTTTGGCTACAGGGTCCCAAATAATGGCAGCATACTCGAGAATGGGACGAACCAGTGTCTTGTAGGCGAGTAGTTTTTCTGCAGACTTCCCCATCTTTAGGCTACGGTGCACCTCCTAGGGCACGCCGAGCTTTGCTAACCACATTGTTTATATGAGAGGACCATTTGAGATCACTTGT
>JASGXE010019798.1:0-10519 GCA_030068105.1 Sinentomon sp. SZTP_YWyxl
ATTCCAAATTAAAATTCTTAGAAAAAAAGTTTTTCCTGCACTTTGAAATTTGCAAAAAATGTAAGGCACCTTTCCAAACTAACCATCGCTTTAGCCCAAAACCCAAGTTTACGTGCAAGAAGGTTACAACAGGGGATGAGTATCTTGGGCAAACGGTTTAGCAAAGATGGTGTTTTGGAAGAAAAGGAGTGCTCTGCAACAGGTTTGCAGTGTTTGCACGAAGCTGCAGCTCCCACAGCAGTTGCTTGGCTGCACAGATAAGATGACGAGGCTTGTTTGTGTGCTGCCACAAGCAGACATTTGAACTGATCCGAGTGTGATTAAACAACACAGAGGCTACCATCTGCAAGCCACCCCAAAAGGCTGCCGTGCCTATGCTTTTTGCCCACAACTGAACTTCTCAGCTGGCATTTTGTAAATTGCCTAGTCTGCTGTAAAAATAATGAAAAATCGGATCCCACGCCAGACTGACATCCTCTGAAAATCTGACAACCTCTCAAAAATTCCCCACCCTGGTGGTTGGTCCTCAGTAGGCGATGACTGTGATTCTTGTGCTTTCAGAGAAAGAACAAAACAAATCATTGTCCGATTTAAAAGCACCAGTAAATTGATACTCCAATTCAAATCACAACACTCCAATTCAAATCACAACTCGTTTTTCATAATTAATTTATTTCCAATCATTAACTTCGTTCTTTTTCTTTCAATAAAATTTTAAAAATAGCCACAACAAAAGTATGAATTCAGGCCATATAAATTTTGGCCATAATGTTGAACTCCCTTAAAAATACAATGACTCGACTGTCTTCAGAAGGCAATTTCGCAATTCCATCACAAGAACGTAATCCAGTGTATCACACAACTTCATTAAATCATTGTGTGTTCCTGAGCATGTTTTCTTGGCCTTCCATTGACTTCATGGTTCTCAGAACTGGTATGCTGTTGTACTTTTCCCTGGTCAGCAATTCCCAATATATTCCAGTTGGCCGTTTCAATTTTGTCGGAACCTCATACACTTCTGTTGGTGTAACAATGATGTCAGCTGGAATATCGTAAACCTGGAACAGGTCTGGTGGCATCGATTCAAACACCTGTCAAACGAAAGAAATAAACAAACAAACAAAAAAAAAAACAATTCGGATTGCTCCCGGCAAGCACGACGGCTTGATTGACCACAAGCAGTGCAAGGCCACTCTGATTTCCACGAGAAAAACATTTGCTGATGCCACCTTCCAGAGAGTGCGGTGTTAAAGTTTTAATTGCCTGACACTCGAATCAACTTGAACTCGTTCAAAAAGATGAACCAGTTCAAGTTGAACTTAAGGGGGGGGGGAAAACCTTCGCGCAAAAAATTTTTATTTGTCAACCGATTTTCTTCAAATTTTGTACATCGTTTGGGGTCATTTCAACTAAGAACTGTGCAAAATTTCACACCCCTAGTGTCATTGGTTTAGCCGCTGCGGCCATTTTATATGCAAAAAGTAGGCGAAACTTTTGATCGCTGCAGCGCCTAAACCGTTGGAGCTAGTGACCTCCAGTTTGGACCAAAGTCACCAAAATTGAGCCAGAATTTGGCTAGAAAGGTCAGCAACCTAACACCTATCTTCTCTTTTGCACCAGAATCAAATTTATGCTCATCGCATCAAAAAGCGGTAAATTTTTACTGCCATAATTTTAAAAAGCCTTTACATCTTGGAAATTCTATAAAATAGTCCAATTTTGACCATTCTAGCCAATTTGGGACACTTTTTTACATAAGTATGCAAATTTTTAACCTTCTGTGTTGTTCCCAAGCTGAGATATAGCATTCGAAAGTTTGCCGAACATGAAAAATCTTAGTTCCGAGTAAATTGAAGATTGATTAACGGAATAGCGTAAAAATGCATTGTGATGCCATCGCATTTCGGTCCGTAACTTCTAAACTACATGGAATATCAAAAAACCGTTTGCACCACTGGAATCAGCAGATTTTCGTGCATAAACCCACCTAAAAATCCAAACATGTCACTTTTAGTCATTTTTTGACTATCCGAAGGTTTCCCCCCCCCTTAAAGATGGAAATGTTTGATTTCAGAATGCAGATTAATCACATTTCAGCGGGTATCGCACCCATTTTGGTGATAGATCGGTCTAACTCTTGAGAGCTGTCAAAGGCATCTTCGATAGTCAATAGTGAATAATGGGTTCGAGAGAATGTTTTCAGAAACGCTGAGACAAAAATGCAATTAATTGAGGAAAAGCACAGGGTGTTGGGTTTGATTTTTCAACTTTTGTTTTTTTTTTTTCGAATAAAAAAGTTAAGAAGTCCAGAAGCCTGCCTCAGAATTGAGAATACCATTCTGCCTCGACCACTTTTTACCTGGCAGTCGTGAACTGTGGTGACGATCGGTGTGTTTTGATCAATAATGCCCATTGACATCATCATAGCAACTTCAAGATCAGCATAGCCTTCACCTTTTCCAATACGATAGCCTGTGATAATAATGGCAATGATAGGCAGAATAAACGGACGAAACACTGATCTGTTTTAAAAACCATGTGGCCGTGAAATGCTTTAGCTAAAAATCCTCATTACGAAGAACTGGCAATGCGGGGGACCGTTCCACCGTCCAGGCAATCCAAGGGCTGTGGCGTGTCCAAAGCGGCAAAAGCAGACTTCACAGAACTGGGAACTGGCCATTCAGGCTGCTATCACTAAACTTCATCAAACTGTGTGCCCATGTTTTGGCACCACCTCAGGCTCTTGATGCTCCGTCAAAAATGTGTGGCCATTTTTGGCACAACCACCTTAGGCTGCCACCGCTTCATCAAAAAGGTGTGGCCATTTTTGGCACAACCACCTCAGGCTGCCACCGCTTCATCAAAAAGGTGTGGCCATTTTGGTGCCACCTCAGGCTGCCACTGCTCCATCAAAAAGGTGTGGCCATTTTTGGTGCCACCTCAGGCTGCCACTGCTCCATCAAAAAAGTGTGGCCACTTTTGACGCTGCGTCAGGCTGCCACTGCTGCTTCAAAAAGGTGTGGCCATTTTTGGTGCCACCTCAGGCTGCCACTGCTGCTTCAAAAAGGTGTGGCCATTTTTGGTACCACCTTAGGCTGCCAATGTTCCTTCAGAAAGTGTGACTATTTTGGCACCACCTCAAGTTGCTATTGCTCCACCAATGTGTGGCTATTATTGGTACCACCTCATGCTACTGCTGGTGTGGCCGTCAGTCTTGGAAAGTAGCCATCAAAATGGCATGGGATTGCACTTTGAGGTTACTTCTTTTTGTCATGGAGTTTCTTTTTGTCAACCAGACCCACCTTTTTGACATCTCGACCGACTGCATACCTCGTTTTTATTTGGAAAGTGGACTAATGTCCGGGAATAATGCAGGGGAGGAATAATGATGATTGTTAGTGTAAATGTTTGATCACTCAGGCATGCGAAGCATCTGCCGAGCAGACAAAAATGTAATTCAAGTTTATTGTTAACCTTGTTTGGATACAGCAACTGATCCTGCAACAACCAAATCCACTTTGATGTTCTCTGACAGTGGTATTGACTGACTAAAGGAATCAATTCCTTTCCTTGATGAGTATAGTTGCAATTGCTTGTGAGAATTCGTGTCAATAACTGTCGGAGGTGTTGTCAACGGTGGAATTCTGTTGAGAAAACCAGTTTGTAGTCTCGGTGTTGGGACGTACAGTGGTTTGCCTGTCTGGAAAGCAAATCAAGTTCAAACGTGTCACATTCTGTAGAATGGCTAGAGGAAAAAGCAAAAATGCCAGATGGAATGACAATAATTTTCACTCGTACCTCTCACAGGAATTGGTGCTTTTCAAGCTGTCCAAAGTAGACAGGTTTGAATTTCGATGCTTTTCAGCTCCATAGCTTTGCATCCTCGGAAAATGAACAAATTGACTTCGGTCATCGTTCAGCAATGGCTACGATAAAGAGTTCCCGAAATATCAGGACATTCAATAAGTTGGACACCCAAAAAAGCAAGTGTCAATGAGCCACAGTGAGTATTCTCGTTTACACTCGAATCTAGAACTTTGTGCATTTCCCCAACAAGGCACTGACGTTGGGAAGCGAAATGCAATCATTCCTTCTCCAACTTTGTTAAGTTTATCCAATATGTGCTTATATTGGAGAAGTGGTGTTGTCTTTTCAGAACATGAAGTTGTCAGGCATCGTGATGCGTTTCTCAAGGCAGGACAGAATCTGGTTTCTAAATTTCTTTTTCAAACCTTGTTTCTCAATTTCTCAGGTCAATTTGCTGCCCACATCTGCCATTGAAACAAAGCCGGACTTTGGAGGGTTCTTTTCTGCCTCGAGTTCAACTCAAGACTGACTCTCAACTCTTGGTACTTTAACTCTTGTGTTGGTTTAAATTTAAAACATAAAAATCCTGAATACTATGATAATTCTGTATTGTTTGAATCCTGGTCAATCCCTCCTTCCTTTCGAGTCTACCTTCATTGAATGGATACAAGCATGTGAATGGGAGCAAGTGTGACAGAAGTTCAATTCTCTTGCCTTCAAGACGTGATACCTAACGGGAGCTTGAGCTACGTCGGGATTGACTTTGATCTTTGAACTGCTCTTGAAAACATCCAGTGCAGCCAATCTGTCGGCAGCATTTCTGGCTCCTTTGAAATTTGGTATTCTATGATGAACTGGACGAGGGAATTCAGCGATATCTTTTGACTCCATGTAATCCCATATCACCTGTCGTATCTCCTCTTTGCCAACACCTGGAGAGAAATGTCAGTCCCAAAATACATTCATAATTCGTGGACAGAATGATGAATGAAGTTCAAAGGGAACTGCAAAAGTGTTCACAATGAAACTTCTTTCCAGATCATTTCTTTTTATTCGCCATGGACAGATCGCCTGCAAATCTGCCACACAAGATGACCACTGAACAGGGGCGCCGATCATGTGGGGTTGGGGGGATGCATCCCCCCAATAATGGAAAGGGCTATTTTCTGGGGGGATTGTTGCCCTTTCCTCACGATGCCCTCAATTGGCCAATTTTTGTTAATCGGTATTTCACCAATTTTTGTGGAATGTTCGAACCAGTTGGAAGTTGCAATGAAGAAACGCGTTATCGAATTTTATGCAACATGATTGTTTAATATCGTGGATATCAGTCCTATGCGTAAGTCAATTCAATCGGGGATGCAGATGGTGCTTGCAGCAAAACTATGCCACTTTTTTTTTAAAAAATCGCGCATTCTGAGCACCTTTTGAGGTTCTTTTTTTCTTCAAAATTTTTCCCCTTCGGGGAGGAACAGATCGGTTCGGGGGGGGGGGTGTCCCCCTCCCCGAACCCCACCCCCGCATTGCTCTTCGCGCAACGTTTCGTCGGGAACGACATTGCGCTTTTCTTTTGCGTATTGCCCCCATGTCCCGAAAAAAATTATGACCTCTTTGGTCTCATCCCCCCAATCCCAGAGAGCTGTCGGCGCCACTGGCACTGAAGGAAGCAGTGGCATAAACCCTGTTCTACCAGTAACATATCCTCTCTCCTGCCTCTTTCATGGGAAGGTCCTTGAACAAAAATACACCATTCCACGCCAATTTTGTGATAAAGAAAAATGCATTAGAGGAATGCATTTTGCGTCAAGATAAGCATTGTCACTTTTCGGGCTATTCGCCGAGCGTCTGAGTGCCCCAATCGGCAGAAAACAGCAATTTTCTGCGAATAAAATCTGAAAACGTGCCACCCGATTGTGCTTAAAAATGACAAATCCGGAGACAGACATGCCATACATATTTTTTAGTGTTTTTGGGTCTGCATTTGCAATGAGAATCTCTCCACTCGAAAATCCAATACGTACGAGTATACATTTCATTCGGTGAAATTTTCATTGGAGGTTTCAATGAAAAAGCATTGTGAATTAGGGTATCTGATATCACCAGAGGAAATGAACTGAGCTCCACACCGAATGGGACCCTCACATCTTCAACAAAAAATGGGTACCGTAAAAGTTCATGGAAATTTTTTTTCATGAGAAACAACCAAAATACAGGGTGGTCCTGAATTCCTGGGAACAACCGATAGGACGTGTTCCTCATGTCTGTAGGAATCAAACTTGTTCAGTGACAAAATTAGCTCCGACCCCCCATTTCGGAGATATGACCCATCAAAGTTCCCAAATTGGGCCATTTTTGGGGCCCTGTGGGGGCTGATTTGTTTGTCGAAGAGGTCTTATTTTTTGTAAGCGTGCTCCCCAAAACAAACTGAAAAGAAAACATTCAGTGACAAAATGCGCTCCCACCTCCCATTTTCGAGATTTTTCCACCCAAAATCCCGAGGGGAGCCCCTTTTGGGTGCGTATGTTTGGGGTTGATTTTTGCGTCACTCAATGCTCATTTTTGGACACCATATTCTCCGTGATGAAGGAAGAAAAAAGATTCAGTGAAAAAAGTCCTCACGAACCCCCATTTTCGAGATCCAAAACTCCCGAAATCAGTTTCCAAATTGCGAATTTTTGGAACTTTGGGGAGCCATATCTCCGAAACTAGTGGTCGTAGGTGATTTTTTCACTGAATCTTATCTCTTTAGTTAA
This sequence comes from Sinentomon sp. SZTP_YWyxl, assembly GCA_030068105.1. NCBI lineage: Eukaryota > Metazoa > Arthropoda > Protura > Sinentomata > Sinentomidae > Sinentomon > Sinentomon sp. SZTP_YWyxl. Next base: position 6,561 of record JASGXE010019798.1, read on the forward strand.
TCTTGGGGAATATGCCCTCAAAAAATTACCACTGAGCGAGGCAAATAGCAAATATCAACCCCCAACATAGGCATCCAAAAGGAGCTCCCCTAGTGATTTTTGGGTGTCCATATCTCCAAAATGGGGGGTGGGAGCGCATTTTGTCCCTGAATGTTTTCTTTTCAGTTTGTCTTGGGGAGCAAGCTTACAAAACATGAGAACTCTCTAACAAATAAATCAACCCCCACAGGCCCCCAAAAAGGGCCAATTTTGGGAACTTTGAGGGGTCATATCTCCGAAATGGGGGGTCGGAGCGAATTTTGTCACTGAACAAGTTTGATTCCTAAGGACATGAGGAACACGTCCTATCGGTTGTTCCCAGGAATTCAGGACCACCCTGTATACAAGTTATGTTCGTATCGTTTTCTTCATTGCAACTTCAGTACAATAAGCGCAAATCTTGCACACAGATGCCTTGCGTGTTACTATCTTGCACATACCTGACCAGCAAACAATATAGCAAACAGAGGTGAATAAAAAAACTTGCTGGATTAGACACCAGAAACCTCCATAAGCCTGCCAAATCTACCTCCGCCACCTGATGAACCTAACCGCATGGCATCATTTGTCTCATTTTGCCTGATAACCATGCCTGCCTGCCAACACAGGTTCTTTAGCCTTTGGCGAATTATGACCATGCCACGGCGAGCAGGTGATGTGGTGATGGCACAGCGAATTTCAGCATGGAATAATGCTCGAGGTGTTTCTCAAACAAACCACAAACGAGCGAAATTGCTGCTGATATCGGGCTCGATGAAAGCACCGTCAAAAGATTTGGAAAGCACCTCAAAAGGTTCTCCAATCGACAACGAAACCCTTTTCTACCATGCGTTGAGTGAAATACTGGTCGAAACTCGAAACCACTGAACTGTACAATCATAGCTCGATGGCCGCAACAGACATGAGCGTTTTTACATGGGCATCGCTGCGCCACACCCAAAAAACAACAATTGGAAAGGCCACCACCAAGAACAACGCCCAGCCTTTGCCCGTCAACACATTTATTCCCCTACGCACGCACCCATCAAAACAATTATTTTCCAACGCAAAAAGGCAACATTGACGTCACCCGGTCCACCCGGACCTGTGCCACTCAAAGCCCTGGAGCATGACAGCCCAGCAAGCGAACTTGTCCGTAAAAGAAACACAATTTTGTATTTAAAATGTAGCTGATGGGATGGTGCCACAAGTCGATAATGCCGAGGTTGAGTTTGAAGTGCTCCCAGCGAAATAAACTGGGAAGAATGTCTTCAAACTGTTTGCTATTTCGGTTGTCCAATCACATCAAAATATGTTGTTCACCAATTTTCAAGAATGGTTTATTTCTGATTAGGGACTGACCGATATGGCTTTTTTCTGATAACACAGGTATGCCGATAATCTTGCAAAACCGATAAATACCGATAACCGATAGTTTATTTCCCAAAATTTTGGCGAAGACAAGTAAGAGCAGGCCTACATATTTGCTTGAAATTCCTCCAACCTTTGCGTTGATTTGGATTCGAAGGGTAATCAACGTGTGGTGTGAACAGGAAAAAGAGCATTTATAATGGGAACTGGGAAAGTTTGCGCCAGTGCATAATATCTGGGGAGGGATGACCAAAGAAAACAGGATTCTGACCATGCCGAAAGATATGCATCATTAATTATAATTTATCCATTCCTGGACCTGCGCCGAAGATTTTGGGCATTTCATGATAACTGCAGCACTTTGTCCATGTCGCCATTTCAAACTTTTCCCACCAAAAATCGTCTGAAAAAAAAAGAAAGCTAAAAATTTTATGGGAAAAGAAGTGGGTCTGTTTTGGCTGTGCGCACATGTGTTCATGTTTTGTACAAGTACCGAAACAGGATGCTTCAAGGTGGCAGTTCGACAACTTGATCCAAAGTCCACATTGCTGATCCAAAGTCCACATTGCATGGGCTTCTGATTGTCAGAAGTTGGAGTTCGCTGGGCATTTCCTTTTGGGCACAACTGCAAGCAGCTTTTTTGAAAGGTGCAAATGAATTATCCGCTGGGTCTGGATGCGTGTGCGTATGCACGTGTGGTCTTTTCATCAAAGAAAAAATGCGTCACGAGGCCAGATCTGGCCCTCCCCGCTGTTCTGCATGCATTTGTTTGCCTCCAATGTCATGATGTGATGGTCGGTTGGTTGGGAATAATTTTTTTTAATTTAATTCACCTGCCGAAACAGAAACACAGATTCTTCATTTGGAGAATTATAAGCGCTGCAGCTGGCTGCACTGCAGTTCTGTTTGACAAAGGAGGGAATGAGGTTGGGTTAAGGGGGCTTGGGCAGGACCTTCATTTTCACACTGACGTGTGCACCCGTAAGTTGAGACAACTGAAAAACGTTTTGGCCGGACCGCCACAATAAGATCAAAAATTATGTGTTATCTGAAATCACGAAAATTAAAAAACATACCTCTCTTCAAAACGAATAATTATTCCCTTTGACAAACTCTTTTTTCGATAGTACCGGTATCGGAAAAATACCGATATCGGAAAAAACCGGAATCGGTATCTGTCAGTCCCTATTTTGATTGGCCTGTTAGTTGCTCGAACCCGGTTTGTATAGATATCTTAAACGATCGTAAAGCCCACACAGAAGATGAGAGGATGTGGTCTCCCAGACATCTGCAGGATGCGGTCTCCCAGACATCCCCGGAAGACATCCTTAAAAAGCTCTCCCAGAAGACATCCTTCCACAAAGCTCTCCCAGAAGACATCCTTCCACAAAGCTCTCCCAGAAGACATCCTTCCACATCCTCAAGAGAGGATGTAAAAGCTCTCCCAGAAGACATCCTTCCACATCCTCTCTTGAGGATGTATTCCACATCCTCTCTTGAGGATGTATTCCACATCCTCTCAGAGAGGATGTGGAAAAAGGTAAAAAGCTCTCCCAGAAGACATCCTCATTCCTCAAGAGAGGATGTGGTAAAAAGCTCTCCCAGAAGACATCCTTCCTCTTTATTTGTTATGTGGTATTTGTGAGCTGTAAGGAGGGGGTTTTTATCTGGCCTTCCGGCTGGGTTTTCCCCCTACCTTCCCCAGCAACGCCCATACCGTTCGCATCAAATGGTTTTAATATAAAAAAAAATCTGCAGATGCTTGTAAATCCTGTGCCATTGTGCTATATTTGGTGCAGTCTAATTTTTTTTAGTTGAGGTCTGATCTTTTTCTTAAATGGGGATTAAGCAGTGATCCCCAAAAACTTTCCGCCGCGGTCCTTTGCGTTCCCTTACATCCTTTTGACAGACACAACCAACTCCAACTGGCTCCAACCAAATCCCCATACCAGCACTATCTCATGTCAATGAAAAAAACCGGAATATGAAAATCAGCAGCACGATGCCACAAAACAGTTGCAGTGCCCTGCTCTCTGACTGAGTGCGGAACAATAGAAACGCAGGTGTAAATAGATTAGGGTCACGAGAGGTCAGGAGCCAACCATTGGTTCCAATTCCTCCCATCGGATAAGAAATGGTTGTGCAGTCAATAAGTCCTTGGCAGTGCCTCGCCCACCAGGTGCAAGCATTTCTTCATGGGCCATTTTGGTCTTGTTGGGTGGCTTGTGCATTTCATTATCTTCGCAATTTTATGCATTGCTTGTGTTATCTTCGTTTTGTTTTAGCAAAGACTAAGTGAGTCACAGACTTGACACTGCCTGTTTTTTTATTTGCAGCAATAATCAGGACAACATGATGCCAGTGTGAAATTTGTGACCAAACAAAACCAAATGGCCCCATGAATAAATTATTGCTGTATGAATGTTCGTACAGCAGCCTTGCTCATTAGCCTAAAATTGTGGTCTGCAGGGAAGTGGGGAAGAAATGCAGGGATATCTTCTGGTAATTTGTTCTTTGGATGCAATATTGACATGTCGGGGTGAAGTCTGGGAACATTCTTCTGGATATTT
>JASGXE010019809.1:0-10469 GCA_030068105.1 Sinentomon sp. SZTP_YWyxl
GTTTGCGGGGACGGAACGTCGCATTCTTCAACATTTACGAAAGGTTAGCAACACAGCACGAATTGGGCCCACAAGAGGAAAGATATCTAGTCGAAAGCATGCGACAGTTTTTGTTCTTATTTGCAAAGGATATTACTATTAGAGAAAACTGGTGAAGAAAGAAGTAGGGAAAGGAGCACTCCGAAGATTGAAAAAATGGGAAAGATCTACATGAAACTCGATGAAATGTGTCCTTTGGGCTAAATGTATAATTCTAATCTAAAGTGTGTTCACTAAAACATTGAAAACTATTTACTTCATGAAGGCAGTGCCACCCCTTTTAGAGGGGGAAATATTCACCTCCTGCTGCCACCCGGAATGGCCTGTCATGCCACCAGTTGTCAGTTTTTGCCCTTTGGCCCAAAATCAGATGCATTTTCGAGCAAAATTGGCCACTTTTTCATTTTGCAAAATCGGAAACTTTACTCTGCGATCCTGAGATTTTTTCATTCCAACTGGAAATGCAGTATCATGTGCTTCAAAATCCCATTTCAATCTTGTTTTACAATTTCACTATTTCACTCAGCAAGAGTAACATACATGACTACGACTTGCGAGGAATGTCACCCAAAGCTGACCAGAACGTCTGCATCGCAATCAGACTCACAATCGGACTCCAGAAGGAATTTGTGAGAACATAGAGAACATGCATGCTGGAGAGCCTATAAAAATTTTCTTTTGAACGACACCACTTCCATCACAATCAGTCAATTCCATCACAAACTCGCATCACCATCACAATCGGTCAATTTGTTGTCAGCATCATTTCAAAGTGATGCAACATGAGGAAAAGATCTGCCGACTTTGATGGCCAGTGACTCGAAAACAAACTCCACGTAAACAATAAAGTCATCTCTTCTACTGTGTGTTTTTGCAATCCAAATCTGGATATGGGTTATTGTTTTGTGGTCCGTTGGCTCTGAGATCACCACATCTCCACCAAAACAGCAGCCACACCTGTCTCAGCCGAATGAAACAATAATTGCTGGACATGAATGGAAAGAATGCACTTTACGAGTATTGTGCATAGAAATTAAACTTTTGGAACACAACTTTCCTCGCAAGCCACAAGAAAAAAATATCCCAGTTATTCATTAAGATAATCTTCCGTTTCCAGAAATTAGACGATGTGGCCACAACACCAAAGAAGTCTAAGCTTCCAACCGACCTCCGGAAGAAGCCACCTTCTTACACTTGGGGAAGCCTAGATGTTGATTTGTTTCTGAATAGTCTTGAGAAGGCTGGTATTGATGGAAAGATAGAAGAAAGCTCAACCGGATATATCGTTCACCTGGTATGATCACAAAATCCATTGTCCTTCTTTGTGCAGCGTTTGAAAGATGCCAAGCTTGCGAGTCCCAATTCCTTCCACTTCGAAAATGGAAAGAACACTTTCACGAAGGGGGTTGGGCTTGAGGCCAAGTGAATCGCTGTCTGATGTTTTGTTGTGCTCCAGGCTTTTTTGCAGATAAAATGAGAGTGGCATCTTACGCACCTGAGCATCTTCTCTTTTGTGGTGGGGCAGCAAGAAGTAACTGAAAATGTTTTCCATTCAGTAATGACTGACCAATTGATTGAAGGTTAACTAACACTAGACGAATTTTGTACCAGGCTTTGGTCTTCGATACCCGGTCGAGGTTTTCCCACAGACTTCTACGTCAGACACTAGTTTAAGCCTTCATTTTGTCCACTAGCACGGTAGCCTGGCAGAAATAGTTGTTAACTTGCGAGGGATGATGATAAGCAAAATGCATAATGAAATGTCTTGTATGTGTAGTTAATGCCTGATTTTGTCATTGCCCAAGCTTCTTTGTTCCCTTTGGGCCAAGCAGACCTATTTTGGCATCTCTGTGCTTAGTGTTTGGCTACTGGTGAACCAGGACCTTTCGGTCGTTTCTTTTGGACACTGGCTGCAATTCCATTATTCAGAGGAAGAACAAAAAACATGATGGTGAATTTTTTGACGGGCCGTGGAGTAAGGTGGTCTGACATCCATTTGCCACTGATTCAATTTTGTGGGGTTGTTTCTTCTGTATCGCAGCAGGGTTTACAAGTGAGTTGCTTTTTTTAAAAGGGGCAGGAGTGTCAACAGACATGACCCACAGTGGCTGCCTGAAACGTTTCGGAACAAGAAATTGAAGAAAACACCAGGTGTCTGAATACTTGAATAACGTTACGGAGGATATAGCACAAGCTCATCAAGAATATCTTGGATTTTTCCACATCAGCTACCGCTATTTTACTGATAAGGTATATCGGACCATTCCCAGTTTTTCACCTCTTTTCAGCTGTTTCCATTTCCAATTCTTATTTCCTAAACCGTCATTCATTCTCTTTTCCAGCAAGAAGAGGACACACTGATTCAGATTGAAAACTCTTCAACTCACATCTTCTGCGAAGGTGATGAGAAACTGAGATGCAAGCTACGGGATATCTTGCTGGAGTGTTTGAATAAATTCTGATGTTAAAACATTTTTTTATTTTTGCACAAAGCAATACAAATCTGTTTTTTACAAACTCAAGCATTTCATATCATTTCATGTAATTAATAATTCTTATACATCATTGTGGATGTGATTGTTCAGCTGGATGCAAGCTTTTGTTCTTCAGAATTTGAAAACAAGTGACATTGATTTGCGAATGAATTGCATCGGCCTCAGGTATTCGGACAGCTAGAAGTATTTCAGGAAACATTGCCCCGCTTGTGAAATGAAATGAGTTTCATGCCACATCAAAAACCTGATAGGAGTTGTTAATGAAAAAGGGGAAGTTCAGAAATGCTTTTCTAATTTCCACTTGAGGCTTTGAAGGAACCTCTCTCCACAATGAAATTGGACATCATCTATCGAACTGTGCCAACGGTCTGAAGAGAATTATTGTACTTACAAAACAACGGAACCAGAATCTTTGTCAGTGATCGATGCTTGTGGATAAAATAAAACTATCACAAGTGCATTTCGCCACATTTGGAAATTTGACTTGGTTTTTGTTTTTGCATGGTTTTGCATTCTGACTGTCATTTGGATTCTGGTGGCCTGAACACAAGTTCAATCTCAATGCAAATAATTCTGGAGGTGATTCACATGTGATACGCCCAGAGCTCAAAAAATACAAATTAAATTTAATTTAACGTTAATTTGCATAGGCCAGGCCCTGGCGCAAATCAGCAATGCAATGAAGAATAACAATAATGAAACAATAACATGAATGCACAAGGATGAAATGCACTCGGATGACTACACTCAGTCAACTCCACGAGTGACTAAGGTGCACCTGACTGTTTTATAAAATGAGTTAGAATCCTAAACAGGATCCGTCAGCCCAAATTTGGCATACTTTGGGACACTTGATTAAAAATTTAGCCATATCACAGTCAAGAAGCAATCCGGAAGTAATGGTCGTGACTGCTACTTAAAAATGCCATTGGTACAACTTTTGAGCGTACACACCTACCAAAACCATTTGAGGCATACTTCCCTGGCATCGATGCAAATTTCTACCTTTCACATGCAACTAAGTAGTTCCACATTGTTCTAAAGTGGAATCTCTTTTGCCTCTGTCTGAATTGAGAGAAATATTTTTCTTCAGCAGGGTGTCCTAAATTTTCTGGATTTTGTGAAAATTTTCACTGCTCAATCTTTTCTGGATTTTGCGAGCCGACAGCTAATCTGGCTCTGTTTTAGAAAATTCCCTTCATCCAATAATGATTAAAATTAAACCAGCAGATAAAATGATGTTGGGAGTGAAGTCAACTGCAGTTGATCTGTCGCCATCTGCACAACTGCTTCTGTATACCATCAATATTTTGCTCATTCAAACCAGACTTTTTTCTTGGCAACAGCGGACAATGCGGGACATGCCAACATTGTGCTTCCAAGGCCACAGGAGAATGGGTTGCATATTTTTCAAAATGCTACCGGATGGTTTAAATAATGCTATTTGAATCATTTCGTCCCATTCGAAATGTCCATGCTTTTTCTAAGAAAAGCACTAAACATCGCTTTGCCAAAAAACAAAACAGACCACCCTCAAATGATTTTGCACCGACTATAGAAAGGCTGATATGGGATGTCTTGCACAAATGTTCGTCAGATATTTGCGAAAAATAGCAAAAAATTATCAAAATCACAATGCTAGGAATGTAGATGATAAGCCCAAAATCAAAACTTTTGATCACCCCACGTAACAGTAAATTGAGCTCCAAACCTGCAGCAACTTATCCACCACGTCAGTATGACTCAAAAGTCACTTGAAAAGTCAAAAGCAAGTTGATATTTTGCAGGAATGCACTAAAATACTAAATTGGGCCCAAGTTATTTCGAGCATCTCCCTTCCAATCGTGTGTTCAGGTTGCAGCCTCAGCTAAGTGCAACGGCCAAGTAGTGTAAACCTGTCACGTCATTATCCAATTCAGTGTTTTGGCCCACATTGTGCATGGGCTCTGCATAGGAGGCGAAAAAAGAAACACAATATGCAAGAAAAATTGACAAATTAACAACTGTTATCCTGACAAGAAAGTTTATAATTTAACATTGCGTGAAGACATGCTGTAAACAGATGAGAAGAAAGATAAAACATGGTGACCAGAAAGAGAGTACCAGTTCGCTGTGAGCCCAAAGTGTCAGGTTTCGTTTTCAAAAGCGATTTTAAATCGCAACGTGACTTGTAACTGAAGTGTGACGCTGTTCAATTGTGCTGCTGGTGGTGCTACACATAAATTTCCCGTCGTCAGTGCCAGTCAGGACACCAAATGTTAAGTTTTTTGGAATGACTCCAACGAAAGAGCAAGAAGTTGTCTCTTATTTTTCAATAAGACAACTTGGATTTTGTTCAATTCAATTCAGTGAATCACTCGGGAATAATAGTCCACAGAACAGCTCCGTGCCAACAAACTCAGCACCGAGTGCATGCGTGTCGGTTTGGACAACAAAATACAGAATACAGCACAATTATGGTCCATGCAAACGGCATTCCAACGATTCCTTTTCACAGCAGTGCATTGCCGTCCACTGTCGAGTCGACGAAAACTAAGCCTTTGTGTATGAGCATCTGATGAAGCAAGAGTTCATTTTCCAACCTCCTTTTCAGTTTCTCTTCCAGTGCAGTGGACAATTTTCCCATTACCATTATTTGCTTTGCATGATATTGAATAATGGTTAGTGGTTAAGGTCTCTCCTTGGAGCAATGTGCTGGACTAAAACTTGTGAATTCAAATCCATAAAATTCATTGAATTCAAAAACCCATTGACGCAACTGCAGATTGCTGGTGTCTGCACCAAGACTCCAATCAATTTTTTTGTTCTGGGGCCACCTCACAGATTAATTCTTACATCCACTTTGTCCTCGGGAAAGAAATGAATTTCCAACATCCCTGAGGTGTCCAAATAGAACTCCAGAATCACATGGACTCCAGTGGAAAAAAAATATCTTCTGTTCCACAAATTCACGAACACAGATTGATCAAATCTCATTGGGAAAAAAGAGCAGACTATGAAATTTGCAAAAAATAATCAGAAACCATATTTCCGTAATGGACTTGGCACTTTAATTCGTGATTGCACGGTGCTCTCGAAGCTTTCCAGTTTCCGAGGTTCTTATACCAAATAAGCCAGGCACAACTGCACATGATATTCGTATTTGCCCCATTCTTCGACTGACATGCATAATTGATAACTTCTCTGGATTTTCGTTTTGTTGCACACAGCCAATTTATCGTGGAATAAAGGCAAGCCTATTGTGATGGAAATGGGCTTCATTTTCTCTTCTCTGAACAGTGGGGAGAGGCCTGCGTGGGATTTTGACCTCGAAAGTTTGGAGGGAAAATTTCAAGTTCCAAACAAGGCAACATCGTTTGAGTTGTCAAATAAAATTAGGAAAAAAATGGGACAATTTTCTGGCCCTGCAGGTACCGAAACAATACATTAATTATATTCTTTCTCTTAATAATTATGTCAGCCCTGGTCACCGTCCTCCACCGCTGGAGAGATACAGAAGTTTCTCAGGGTGAAACTTTGTCAAAGCTTTATTTAAAAGTAGTGTTTTTGCATTTCCCTGCTATACCAGAGAATCTGACATTGCATTTGCAGACTTCTCGATGCCAGTGAATGTCGGAGGCCAACTGGATTGGCATATTTCAAGAAACCTAAAGCAGTTCGATGCATTTTGATTGCAGAAATGAATTGGACAGTTCTTTTCACTTCTGAAATATTTTTTACAAATAAAAAGAATAAGAAAACATGACTTTTCACTCACCCCAAAAACAAGATGTTCGACCCCAAGAACATATTACATAAGGGAAAAAAACAAGTTAGGTAGTACATTTATCAGTAAAAATAGCAATTTGCATAAAAATAAAAATCCCTCTGCATTGGGGTCACTGATCATCATTTATTATTGACTTCCCTGAAGCCTCTCTGCACTAATGACTAGATGAATCACAATATAAAACTTGAACCCACCATTTTTAGCAAAATGTAACGTATGCCTCCATCTTCTCCAGGTTACCTACATTCTTTTTGTTTCATTCCCAGTGAAATCTGCAGATATTTGAACCTGATCATTGCAGTAAACAAAATGAAATGGGGAAATAAAAATTATAAGAAAAAGACGATGCAGAACACACAAAGGTTATTATAGCCTCGTCGGAGGCAGCAGCAGTGGCTGGACTCTCCAGCCGATGATCACTGCTGCTTCACCAATACCTTCTCAGCCAAAACAAGTCCAATGAGAAAAGAACCTCACCAACATTCAACGTGTGCCATACAGCTGACCTGTTGGTGGGTTTCAGTTTCATCCGTTTTATCTCGTTTTGGTATTGTTACTGTTGTCTGTTATCTCTCGTGTTGTCTCTTGTTTCGTTATTGTTGCTGTGTCTTGTTTCGTTATTGTTGCTGTTGCTGTCAGTTTTCAAAGTGAGAGGGATTCCACTCCACGCAACTGTACCCACTGAAAGTTGGTGAGTTTCTCGGCTTGTTTTTGGCTGAGGCATTGGTGAGGTGACATTGGCTGACGATTCCAGCCACTGCTGCTGCGTACGTAACCTCAGCCTTCATGTATTTGGCACCGTTTATTTCAACATCAGCCTGCGGCACTTTCGGACCTCAACTAAAATTATAGTATGCACGTAAAAATATGAAAAATAATGGTTCTGTAAATAATCTGTTAATGCCTGTTCCGTGTTCAGGGGGTGGCTGGCATATTCTGTATGAACACGACCTGACAGGATGGGAGACATTGAAGTGCCATAACCTGGGACAAAAAAAAATGCCAAGAAACATACGGAAAAGGAAAACAGCTGCACATTTCCATTATTTTCAACTGTACACATTTAAACTCTATTCATGCAGCACCATGAAGTGTTGGTTTCAGCAGGCATTTAAGAGTGTTTTCGATGAATGTTCATTTGCTACAAATGTCATTGAAAAAACAACGGCCTTGGGAAAGCAGATTCTTGCACACCTGTATGCCTGTAATGAAGGCCCTTCGTACATCACCTGAGCCCCCCAAGAATGGAAAAAATAGGAGCAAAACATCGCAGGGTGCAATTTGGAGGCCTCCAATTGATCAAAAAGCTTCAGCTCTTAGGGGATGCTGTCCCGCAAACTTCTTGCCAGGAGTTCTGCCCCCTGGGCTGCTGTCCCAGACCCCACTTTAGTGGCCTTCAGCTGCAAGATGGGGCCTGTCTGTTGCCCCCCTGCCCTGCGGAGCCATTTATCACCAGCCTAAGGTACCCCCATCCCCGGTTGGCCATTGATTGAATGAAACCAACTGGTGCGGTCACTCATGCTTGACAATCATAAAGAAACCTCCTACCTAATTAAGGTTTTATCTTATTCAGAATTTCAATGTTTTCCATTCGCAGTTCCATGTTTTTGATTTCCTATATCATCTTTTTTTTTCATTTTTATATGGTCATCATTGACAGAGTGAAAAATTAAAGATTTGTTACCAAGTTGTTTGTACAGACATATACCTACATGAAATTGAACTCAAGATGTGGGTTCGATGAAAAATTCCATAAGGTACCTGTCTACGACTGTTCATATGAAAATTTTGCTAATCACTGGCTGGAAATGCTCAAAATTAATTGAAAGCATCACTTAAGTTCCAGATGGTTTCCTTAGCATGAAAACCATCCGACTGTGAGATCCAGTTGGAGGAATGCCTTAACCTTCCTAAAGATTGCACGATAAAACTTGCCATTCCAAATAGATTTTCCCAGAAAAAAGTGCGCCTTGACATTGTCGCATCAGTTGCGGGCCAAACGGCAGTCCTAATTTAGGTAAGTGTCTAACAAACACATCCCCATGTAGGTACCTACCTATGCTAAAAATTTTCGCTAAAAACTTACATCACTACTAGTGTGCCAAAAGTTAAAAACAACTGTGTAACAATTCATAGGCAGCATTAATCACACCCCAGCTGATAAGTGCTCGGGTGTAATTTGCATGCACTCCAAAGTATAAATTTCTGAATCGCCTGCCACGCTGTACATAGAGAATATTAAGTTCTTTCCACAGACTGACAAAATCACCACCAAGACGGCACTGCATCTGAGTTTTTGCGACATTCAACGGGTAGAACATGGTGCTCAAGGCTGCACCAATAAATGCACCGCCAACAAAGTCCGAAAGTAAGTTCCGCCAGCGGGACCGAGTCCTTGGAAAGCTATGTTGCGCCTTTTCCCTGAGATAGAAAAACAGTACGTTTGTTGGTCCATTTCGAAGTAAGATGGGCACAGCCCCCCGATAGTACTCTCTTATCCCCAGGGGTCTGAGAGCTGCAAAGGCGTGTGCAGTGTTCCGAAACCTGGTGTGATAATGTCGATCCTGCATCAGTGTTTGTATTCTCTCGAATGGTGTCAGCAGAGCTTCAGTTGATCCAGCAAGCATGGCCGCCGTTGACTTGGAGAGTGAAGTTTTCACTTTAGGGAACCATAAGACGATCAACCGCTGGTAGTAATCATACATGCCAAACATCACGGACACTGAAATAGTCTTCTGGCATAAAGGTGGAACGATACCTCTGTACAGGAAGAAAACACCCTCTTTCCGGAGCTGATTTATCGCTTTGCCTGTAGGAACACCATACAGCATCTGGAATAAAAACATCAGTAAAATTTGATATGCATCCAGTACCTATGCAAAACACATGAGAGCAAAACCTGCCAATGATGCACACACAGCCAGGGTTGGGCATAAGGGGGGTAACCCCCTACCCCCCTATGCCCTGGCCTTCGGCCGAGGTGACCCCCCCAGCCTTTTTCCGAGGGTACCCTTGGCCGAAGGCCAAGGGTACCCTCGGAAAAAGGTGGGAAAAGAGTCCCAGTGTGTACAGGGCACACACCAGGACCTCAATAGGCAGCAACATTGTTTCTTTTGTACTTTCTGTTTTGATTCCCCTGCCGGAAAAAGGCTAGGGGGGGTAACCTCGGCCTTTGGCCGAGGTTACCCCACCTACCCTCCCCCTATAATGTTGCTATTGAAGTCCTTCCTGGTGTGTGCCCTGCAGGGATGGGTAAACGTATAAAACTCCACGTATAATACGTGCGTATAATACGCACGTATAATACACGTAGAAAACGTAGAAAACCTAAAAGTCGAGTGATACCTAATTTTTTGCAGAAAAAGCTGCTCTTTAACATACTAACATTCTATTAATCACATTAAAATAATGACAGGCATCATCATCAATGAAAGGAAAAAAAATTAAAACAGTTAACCAGTGAAGGCCCGCAATTGCTTTCAAGTTGAGTACACAAGATTGTATTTTTCGCCACACACCATTGTAAAATAGGTACAAACATTTTAAAATTGCATGTGCACCAACCATGTGAAAGTTGATGCTGCCAAATTGGAATTAGGTTTTTTCTTGCATCTTTTACATTGGTCTAGATGCATGTAGCTCATGTGCTGGTAAAAGAGAGAAGTACACAGAAAACCAAAAATGACAAATAGAAGAAGGCAAAAAACCAACTCACTGGCGACGACCTTGTTAGGCAGGAAATGGATAGAATGTTAAAATTGTGGCAAGATAAAGTGTCAAAAAGCAACCTCATGCTTTGTCCCACCGTAGCAACCTTCATTTGCAAGGGAAGCTTATAACAAGGATGGCCCCAGAAATCCTGACTGTCGGATTCAATCCGGAGCTGCCTTACCCAACTTCATCGGGCCAACTCAATATTCCTGTGGCAATTCTCCTTCTGGTCCGAGAGCCTGGAGGTCCAGATTTCTGCGATCACCGGAAAAACTACTCAGCAGTGACAGCCAGTAAATGGCAAGTACACATGCTTGAAACCACCTAAGTGCTAATGCATACAGCATTGAGTGAAGGGCCTAGCATAAGCACTAGGTAGGTAACCATGCAATCATTGGCACGATTACATCATCATCGTTTCATCGCGATCATTTTATCACCAATTTCGTTTTCTT
>JASGXE010019812.1:0-16566 GCA_030068105.1 Sinentomon sp. SZTP_YWyxl
TGAAGATCTCGGTTGAACCACATGCTCGCTCAACTGCAACTTATCTCAAATACAACATCTTGGTTGAAGATCGTGGTTGATCCATATGCTCGCTATACTGCAATAAGTTATCTCAAATTCAAGATCTTGGTTGAAGATCTCGGTTGAATCTTCCTTTCTCGGTTGATCTCTTCCTCGAAATACACCACATCAGCTCCAAGACAGTCCAGTTAGTGATTGTCCGGGAAAAAAACGAAAAATTTCCAAGATATTTTTTGAAAGATATGGGCCTAACTTTGAATGGGGGTCATGACGGCCATAAAAATTGGGGATTTAATTAATCTCGGAAGATCACACCACCACCTGAAGTCTCCAAGCACTCGAAAAAGCCTCAAAATGCGAAACACCTTCCTTTTACACCATTTTACAGATGCACCATTTTAATTTTTGTTATGCGAACGATGAATGCGGCTTTTCTATTCGCCCTTTGACTTCAATGTCCGAGCAACAAAGCGGAGACCTTATCTTTGTTTTTCATTTCAGAAACGCTGCGGCTTTATTCAGTCACCCCAAGACTTGATCGACGCTGCACGAAAGACTACACTATCCCTGGCAGCAAGACTGTCGTCAGAGAAGGCCAAGTGGTGTTAATCCCTGTTGCAGGACTACATTACGATGAGAATTATTTCCCAAATCCCGAGTTGTTCGATCCTGGACGGTTCAGCGGCGAGAGAGGGGCAAACATTTCTCCGTATGTATTCTTGCCGTTTGGAACAGGACCCCGAAATTGCATTGGTAAATGTTTTAAACAATAATTTTAATTTTATTTGTTCTTACGAGTAGAGGGTGTTACCCTTTATCGTGCAACATAGACAAACAGGAAGAACGAATTAAACAATGATGGAAAGTGAAATGAAACAGGGAAAGAAACAATGGACGTGACGTGAAAAATACATAAAATCTCACAACGGAGCAGAACAAACAAGCAATTGACACGGGCTCTGTGCAACAGACCACCTGGAGCCAGTGAGGCTGCCAAACGACGGCGGAGAGTTTCCACCGTCAAAGGGGGAGAGAGGACGGGGCAGGGAGCGAGTTCCAATCTTTAACAGTTCTCCCAAGCAAAGAAAATTTGCCCACATCCTTTTTGAAAGACAACGGCCAAACGATGGCGGAGAGTTTCCACCGTCAAAGGAGGAGAGAGGACGGGGGCAGGGAGCGAGCTCCAATCTTTAACAGTTCTCATAAAGAAAGAAAATTTGCCCACATCCTTCTTGAAAGACAACGGCCTGACCTTTAAAGTGTTTAGCAGAAATGTTTCAGGTACAATGGGCCGTCGTGGTGCATGGATGCACAAATCCAGTCATATCCAGTGGAAACCTTTCTTGCCCTGTCATCTATCGGATCTCTTCGGCATTAATGCAGTTGATCCACTTAACAGATCCAACACTATGGTACCAGGATAAGCCAGACTTGTTCCCATTAACAAACAAGGAAACAGTCCACACAGATGTGCTTCACTCAACGAATGAGCTTTGAATGGATGAAAACAACAAGCTGCTTTTAATTGCTGTTCTACCGCTCTGACCTGTGCACAACTTGCTTTTGAGATTTTTCTCTTTCTCTTCTTGCAGGTGACCGCTTTGCGTTGCTGCTCACCAAACTCATCCTCGTCGTTTTGGTCAGAAAGTTCGTCCTGAAACTCTCGCCGAAGATGATAACGCCATTCGAACACGATCCGTCAAGCATACTCTTTTCCCCAAAAGGTGGTGTTTGGATAGAATTCTGCCGGAGGAGCTGAAAATGAATGGATTTTACTTTAAGGATGTTTCACAATAATAATTGACAATTATTATTACAGACGTCTTTTCAAAAACCCAACGACTTTGCCGCAACACAGTGAATTTTCAATAAAGGGGTAAAAATTGTATGAACGATGGCTCATGTCCGTTTGAGTTCCAAATACGGACCACCGCCTCAACCGCCGCAACAGAGCCTCGCCTTCACGAAACTCCGCCGCAACAATGCCAGTCTCCGCCGCAACCGACTGGCCAGTGATGGGACTGACGTAAAGCCTGTGTCTTTGATTTTGTTTTATTTTTTTATTTTTTTAGCCAAATTGTGGTGCAACTAGTTGCTTTTTATTCTATTTATTTCTCCCAATTGGGCCTATTTTAGAAAGGAAACATGGTTTTTATGTCAAAATATAAAGCTTTACAAATGCTTCTCTGCCTTCACGTTACAGCTCCCGTCGCCATAAGTCCACGCAAAGACGAGATCACATGTGTTCCGATCTAGTGCTGACTCGAACCAGGTGCTTTTAACATCGCGCCAAGTCCGTTTGATGCGATGGGTGTTTGCAAATGTATGGGGATCCACAAAATTTTAACTGATTTACAGTTAAATGGTTGCACCCAGCGTTATCGGGACCACGATAGGTGGCCCTGCAGTCTGACATCAGGACGAATGGAGCAAGATAGTGTATCCTCTTCGAGAAAATTGCATTTTTGCGTCATCATTCGCTGTTGCCTGCCGGTAGAGCGGCGCTCACGTCGACAGTTCATCCACAACGTTTGAAGGAAGACATGCGAGTGAATGGCGGACCGCGGTGCGATGCCCACAGAAAGTTAAAATATTTCCTGAACAAACCCACGGATTTTGAAGTGGTTGCGTATGGTGCAAAGCTGATAAATGAGCGCTTCCACACATGCATAATGATCCCAACCTTTCGTCGGGTAAAACTGTCAAACCATTTGAGTAACAAAAGTGCTCAAATTTCGGTGTTATAAAATTCCGGGTTCCTGCCAGGTATTTTCAAAGATTGTGCAATTTTTTCCGTTACAACATGGTTACCATCTGCAGAAGAGTTGTAGAGGAAGCCTTCCAGTTTCCAAAAATACCAAAATCGTTGAATTTGAACACCATTTGGCAAGTTCATGAACAGAGACAGCGCGACATGGCAGCATCGCTTTGTCTTTGAGCGGGGAAGAGGCCGCGACGTCTCAGGCCAGAAAATTGCCGAATGGTGTTCAAATTCAATGATTTTGGTATTTTTGGAAACTGGAAGGTTTCCTCTTCAACTCTTCCGCAGGTCGAAACCATGTTGCAACGGAAAAAATTGCACAATCTTTGAAAATGCCTGGCAGGAACCCGAAATTTTATGACATCGAAACTTAAAACACCTTTGTTCCTCGAATGGTTTAAGAGTTTTACCAGACGAAAGTTTGAGATCATTATACATGTGTGAAAGCGCGCATTTTTTAGCTTTGCACCATACGCAACCACACCAAAATCCGCCGCTTTGTTCAGGAAAAAATTAACTTTCTGTGGGCATCGCACCGCGGTCCGCCATTCACTCGCATGTATTTCGCTTCTGTCCGCAGATGATACCCCCTTTAAACGCCGCATCCAGCAACACACAGTTTGGCAACACGAAGATCCCGGAGTTACTCCACTTCTTCCTTAAAGCATTATGCTGACATTATCATTGTTCCAGGCTCTTATGTTCGCCAAGATGACCGGCCACAAATTATCCCTGTCTCGTCGGTTGTCAGGACATTGTAAAGGGTGTTCACATATCTCGGTGTTACGATTTCCACAAATCTGGATTGGACCAAACATATCGAAGGGGTTTGCAGTCATGCTCGACGAACCCTTGGTGCCCTGCAGCGCAACCTGATAGTTGATAACACTGTTGCCAGCAAAGCTCAGTGCTTTCAAATCCCTTGTTCTGCCAATATTGGAATGTGCATCACCAATCTGGGATCCACACCTCGCTAGCCATTCACACTCTCAGGAAAAAATCCAACGTGCGGCATCCAGGTTTATTTCTGGTGACTTCTCACCCCATTCAAGTGTGACAGCCATGATGGCCACGCTAACGGTCTGCATCCCTTATATCTCCGTCGGAAGGATAAGCGCCTTTTTTCTGCGAAATATCATTGTCACGCACCGACTAAGAATCCATCTCCCTGATCAGTTAGTTCATAACAAACCCGCCTTCTTGGCGCACACACCATATAGGCATTAGATTTCCCAACAGATTATTAAAAATATCGCCTACTTCAATGCCTTCTTTCCGTATACCATTCGAGAGTGGAATGCGCTGTCTCCAAGCTCACCCTTCCTTGACACACCACGATGACCATCTTTTTAAGTTTTTTTTACTTTTTATGTTGTCTTAAATCGATCGTTTTAACCATTGTTTGACGCACTGCATGGCAGGTAGAATGCTTGCACAAAAATGCGAGCTGAATTTAAAAAAAAAGAATTTAAATGTCAAATGAGGCTACCGGCTACGTCAGGCTTGGCTCGCTTTAAATTTAGAAATTCCGAAAGGAAACTGCAAATCACATCCCGGAAGGAAGCCACCCAAATGCAGCTGCTCATTGCAAACTTTATTTTGCCGCGTTCCAAAACCTCATTGCAAAGTCCATCCATGATTTAGCTGTTGCTCATTTTCCAACTTCTATAAGTACACCGCGGTTTTCGATTTTCAGGACAGAATATGTTTTTTCTCACGCGAGAAAATTATTCCAACCGCAAAAGCATCGCAATTTTGGACCAGCAATACGAAATATGTGTACATAAATGTTTGTATATAAAAATATACATTGGCATCTCCTCCAGGGTCATCAGACCGCAGGCTTATCACTGTAGGCCAGCCTGTCAGCAATCATTGGTTATCACTTTTACCGTCCACCACAACCGAAACACGCATAACGTTTTGTTTACGTGTCAAGTTGAACGTCACGCTTTCTCTTCTTGCAGGTGACCGCTTTGCGTTGCTGCTCACCAACTCATCCTCGTCGTTTTGGTCAGAAAGTTCGTCCTGAAACTCTCGCCGAAGATGATAACGCCATTCGAACACGATCCTTCAAGCATACTCTTTTCCCCAAAAGGTGGTGTTTGGATAGAATTCTGCCGGAGGAGCTGAAAATGAATGGATTTTACTTTAAGGATGTTTCACAATAATAATTGACAATTATTACAGACGTCTTTTCAAAAACCCAACGACTTTACACAGCCGCAACACGTGAATTTTCAATAAAGGGGTAAAAATTGTATGATCGATGGCTCATGTCCGTTTGAGTTCCAAATACGGACCACCGCCTCAACCGCCGCAACAGAGCCTCGCCTTCACGAAACTCCGCCGCAACAATGCCAGTCTCCGCCGCAACCGACTGGCCAGTGATGGGACTGACGTAAAGGCCTGTGTCTTTGATTTTGTTTATTTTTTTATTTTTTTATCCAAACTGGGGTGCAACTAGTTGCTTTTTATTCTATTTATTTCTCCCAATTGGGCCTACAATGTTCATAGAGGAAACATGGTTTTCATGTCAAAAGTAAGCTTTACAAATGCGTCTCTGCCTTCATGTTACAGCTCCCGTCGCCCCAAGTGTACGCAAAGACGAGATCACATGTGTTCCGATCTGGTGCTGACTCGAACCAGGTGCTTTTTACATCGCGCCAAGTCCGTTTGATGCGATGGGTGTTCGCAAATGTCTGGGGATCCACAAAATTATAACTGATTTACAGTTAAATGGTTGCACCCAGCGTTATCGGGACCACGATAGGTGGCCCAGCAGTCTGACATCAGGACGAATGGAGCAAGATAGTGTATCCTCTTCGAGAAAATTGCATTGTTGCGTCATCATTCGCTGTTGCCTGCCGGTAGAGCGGCGCTCACGTCAACAGTTCATCCACAACGTTTGAAGGAAGACATGCGAGTGAATGGCGGACCGCGGTGCGATGCCCACAGAAAGTTAAATATTTCCTGAACAAACCCACGGATTTTGAAGTGGTTGCGTATGGTGCAAAGCTGAAAAATGAGCGCTTCCACACATGTATAATGATCCCAACCTTTCGTCGGGTAAAACTGTCAAACCATTTGAGTAACAAAAGTGCTCAAATTTCGGTGTTATAAAATTCCGGGTTCCTGCCAGGTATTTTCAAAGATTGTGCAATTTTTTCCGTTACAACATGGTTACCATCTGCAGAAGAGTTGTAGAGGAAGCCTTCCAGTTTCCAAAAATACCAAAATCGTTGAATTTGAACACCATTTGGCAAGTTTATGAACAGAGACAGCGCGACATGGCAGCATCGCTTTGTCTTTGAGCGGGGAAGCGGCCGCGACGTCTCAGGCCAGAAAATTGCCGAATGGTGTTCAAATTCAATGATTTTGGTATTTGGAAACTGGAAGGTTTCCTCTTCAACTCTTCCGCAGGTCGAAACCATGTTGCAACGGAAAAATTGCACAATCTTTGAAAATGCCTGGCAGGAACCCGAAATTTTATGACATCGAAACTTAAAACACCTTTGTTCCTCGAATGGTTTAAGAGTTTTACCAGACGAAAGTTTGAGATCATTATACATGTGTGAAAGCGCGCATTTTTTAGCTTTGCACCATACGCAACCACACCAAATCCGCCGCTTTGTTCAGGAAAAAATTAACTTTCTGTGGGCATCGCACCGCGGTCCGCCATTCACTCGCATGTATTTCGCTTCTGTCCGCAGATGATACCCCCTTTAAACGCCGCATCCAGCAACACACAGTTTTTGCAACACGAAGATCCCGGAGTTACTCCACTTCTTCCTTAAAGCATTATGCTGACATTATCATTGTTCCAGGCTCTTATGTTCGCCAAGATGACCGGCCACAAATTATCCCTGTCTCGTCGGTTGTCAGGACATTGTAAAGGGTGTTCACATATCTCGGTGTTACGATTTCCACAAATCTGGATTGGACCAAACATATCGAAGGGGTTTGCAGTCATGCTCGACGAACCCTTGGTGCCCTGCAGCGCAACCTGATAGTTGATAACACTGTTGCCAGCAAAGCTCAGTGCTTTCAAATCCCTTGTTCTGCCAATATTGGAATGTGCATCACCAATCTGGATCACACCTCGCTAGCCATTCACACTCTCAGAAAAAATCCAACGTGCGGCATCCAGGTTTATTTCTGGTGACTTCTCACCCCATTCAAGTGTGACAGCCATGATGGCCACGCTAACGGTCTGCATCCCTTATATCTCCGTCGGAAGGATAAGCGCCTTTTTTCTGCGAAATATCATTGTCACGCACCGACTAAGAATCCATCTCCCTGATCAGTTAGTTCATAACAACCCGCCTTCTTGGCGCACACACCATATAGGCATTAGATTTCCCACAGATTATTAAAAATATCGCCTACTTCAATGCTTCTTTCCGTATACCATTCGAGAGTGGAATGCGCTGTCTCCAAGCTCACCCTTCCTTGACACACCACGATGACCATCTTTTAAGTTTTTTTTACTTTTTATGTTGTCTTAAATCGATCGTTTTAACCATTGTTTGACGCACTGCATGGCAGGTAGAATGCTTGCTCAAAAATGCGAGCTGAATTTTTATAACAAAAAAAAAAAAGAATTTAAATGTCAAATGAGGCTTCCGGCTCCATCAGGCTTGGTTCGCTTTAAATTTAGAAATTACGAACGGAAACTGCAAATCACATCCCGGTATAGGAAGCCACCCAAATGCAGCTGCTCATTGCAAACTTTTTTTGCCGCGTTCCAATACCTCATCGCAAAGCGCATCCATGATTTAGCCGCTGCTCATTTTCCAACCTCTACACCGCGGTTTTCGATTTTCACGACAGAATATATGTTTTTTTCTCACGCGAGAGAATTCCAACCGCAAAAGCATCGCGACTTTGGACCAGCAATACGAAATATACATTGGCATCTCCTCCAGGGTCATCAAGGCAGGCTTATCACTGTAGGCCAGCCTGTTACCAATCATTGGTTATCACTTTAAACCGTCCACCACAACCGAAACACGCATATCGTTTTGTTTGCGTGTCAAGTTGAACGTCACGTCACACAACCCGCTGACCGTCGCGGTCGCTGAGTTTTGGTCGCGTTCTTGTCATACAGGAGAAGACGTTATCCAGGCAGACGCTCATCGCCTGCCGACATCTTCTGCTGTGAGAATCATGATTTTCTCTATCCATGCTTTCGGACGGTTTGACACAGACTGGAAGGAGACTTTGGTCGAAGTCCACCTCCTTTGGACGGGATAATCCTTTAGAACTTCCCTTCAAATTCTCGGGGGATTTTCAAATTTGACCTCTACTGAAACGCTATGACAGTTCAAAATTCGGATTTTTTTGGTCTATCAATTTAAACTTTTGGAGGGTTCAAACTTTGAGAACTATGCTTTAATTCCTGTAAAGTGAGATCCACAATTTGGGCCTGCATAAACATGTTCACTCCTAATTTACGAAAAAATCTGAAAAAGAATATTTTCAATTTATAAAGATGCATGTGCGAGTTGCCGGTTAAAAATATCTTTTCCAAACACGGGCAACAGCAAAATGTTGTGACTCTTGTGGCTACGAAACAGATGTTGTTGGGTCATTGATTGGAGAATATATTCGTATTTTCAATGCAAAGCTGCATTTCGCATGAAACTCTTCAGGATGTCGATTGTGATTGCAAAAGTCTTCCTCTCATCTGGCTATACTAAAGCATATTTAGGCTACATGTTGCTCTGCGGCATAGGACCTGCTTGATATGGCAAAGGACGAAGAACACAGCATTTCTCGAGCCCTGCGCATGTGTCTCGCTCGCGGCAATTTTCCAATCGCCTACCTAGATTGCAGTGGCCTGCCTAAATTTCGTACGACTTTGTGACGAAATGGCAATCTTTCGAGATCGCTAGTGTTATCCAGAAGAACGCCCTCTCAGGGGTGTATGATGGTAACAGGAAGCGATAATACCAATCTAGAATTGAATTATACCAATCCAGAATTATACCAATCCAGAACCCGCCATATTGCGTTCTGGTTTGTTATAAAAAAGGTAAAAAAGAGGTAGAAATGATGATTATACCAAACCAGAATATACTAAACCAGAAGTAGGCTCAAAGACTTCAAGACCAACATTACGCGTGAACCCGTTTGACCTGAGTTGTGTTTTTTGCAGGGGTTGAACAATTATTTGCATCCACTGCAGCATCTCGAAACGCCGCATTCACAGCATTCAGTTCCGCCGCAACTAAAAAGCTCAAAGGCGGGAATGCTCAGTTTTTTTCACAAGAGACGCAGATTTATCCCATGCCGCCGGAAATACGTGTATTACTCATCCAGGTTTTAGATTCATCGAGAAAGCGCAGCGTGCCCCAATCATTTCCAAAGAGACGGAGGATGTGAAGTTGCACTTGAAAGAGCCAAACTGCAAGAGATGTTGGACTGGCAGAATGGGTTTGCCGCTGATATGGCCATCTAAGGTCAATTGCCATGTCATCATAACACGTTTTCCACTGGCTTCTGTCGAGGCACACTGCTCGTTATCTGTCTTTTGTGACATTCGCTTCGATTACCCACATTGACTGGCCGCTTTCATGGTTTTGGTTGGATTCCGTTTCGCGGCCTGGTATTGGTTGGATTTGTTTCGATCCTGGTTTTTGTTGGATTTGTTTCGCCGCTGGGTTTTGGTTGAATTCTGTCTCGCTAGTTGGTTTTGGTTGGATTCTGTTTCGCAGCTTGGTTTTGATTGGATTCCGTCCTGCCACTTGGTTTTTTTGGTTATTCTGTTTCACCGCTTGGTTTTGGTTGGATTCTGTTTCGCCTCTTGGTTTAGGTTGGATTCTCTTTCGCCGCTTGGTTTTGGTTGGATTCTGTTTCGCCGCTTGGTTTTTTGGTTGGATTCTGTTTCGCCGCTTGGTTTGGTTGGATTCTGTTTCGCCGCTTGGTTTTGGTTGGATTCTGTTTCGCCGCTTGGTTTTGGTTGGATTCTGTTTCGCCGTTTGTTTTTTGGTTGGATGCTCTTTCGCCGCTTGGTTTTGGTTGGATTCTGTTTCGCCGCTTGGTTTTGGTCGGATTCTGTGAACCTGAATGAGCAAGCCACGGGCTTTTGTCTCATTCATGCTGACCAGAGTATTCTGCCGTGCGAATCATTCATTGGCGGTGCGAAATCTGACTTGCATCAATGATTTCGGACCACTTTCAAGTCAACACTGTGAACTTTTTCTCCTCAAATTCTCAAAGGGTTTTCAAACTCACAAAAAACCACCAGCTTGGAGACCGTTGGAGTTTTCTCAAGCAGGTTTCTCACACTTTCGGGAAAATACTTTCGTGCAGAGCACCAGATAATCAGACTCGATGAAGAACAAATTGAAAGAAAAATTTGGCTTTCACAACTATTCATTGTATTGTATACGTAGAATGGCTCTGGAAATGATTTTTGCTGCCGGCTGGTTCGGTGGCCATCTAGTGTCCGTCATAGCAGTTGTTCTTGTCCTGGTGATTACAACTTTGCTCGTTTTCTCCCATCACAAACACAAGTACTGGGAGAGGCAGGGTGTCCCGTTTATGAAACCAACTCCGATCTTTGGGAACATGCTCCAACTGATCCTGCGAAGGGGACCAATTCAAGATGTGGTTATATCCGAGTACCGAGAACTCGCTCCCCATCGGTTTGGCGGATACTACCAGTTCACGGAGCCCGCCCTCATGATTCGAGATCCTGAACTTCTGAAGTGCATCACAGTCAAAGATTTCGACCATTTCGTGGACAAGCCGGGCCCCAATCCGAAAAGGTCCTCGGATCCTATCTTTGCGGATGTTGTTTAATTTCAGAGGCAAAGAGTGGAAGGACCTACGCGCTGTGATGACGCCAACGTTCACCTCAGGGAAGATGAAACGGATGTACGTGCTCTTCGAGGACTGTTGCCAGGAGTTGGTGTCACATGTTCAGGGAAAGGTTGGCGAGGCCATAGACGCAAAGGACCTATTTGACAGGATGATCATGGACATGATTTCCACGAGCGCTTTCGGATTCCAAACCAGCTGCATATCGGGAACGGATGAGAAAATCCTGAATGAGGCGACAAGGTTTATGAAGATGACACCACTTTTTCTTCTGCGCTTCATGTTGCACGGGACCTTTCCCGGCCTCATGAACTTTCTTCGGATCCCAGTTCTTGACCAGGAATCTGGGAAGTACCTTACTCGCTTGGTGAAGTCGGTCATTGAGGAGAGACGAAGGGAGAAAACCGGCGGAACGATTTCCTGCAGCTTCTCATGGACGCTGCGGACGGTACCTTACAGGATGACGAAGAAGCTGAAGTGGGTTCCACAAACACCCGAAACGAAAAACGACCTAATAACAGCAATAGCGTTTCTGAAGAATCGGGTCATGAGAAAATCAGTAAGTGGACCGATTGACCTTCTCTGTTTTAACTTAAAACTTTTTTAACTTAACATGCACATGATGAGTAGGTATATTAATTCCGCCGCCATCATCATGCTCACTTCGTTTCAGTCCTGCGTGTCCGCCGACTGAAGGGTTGCCGATCCCTGCACTCTGGTTATTGAATTTCTGGGTTGTCAATTTTGTTTCGGGGATTTCCGCTTATTCTTCATGAGACGCGACCGGAATATGTATTGTAGCATTGCACATCCCGTCATCAAAAAAACGTGTCCCACAGGCTTTCGCAAAGCTTTTTAAAAATACTGTAATCAATCTTCCCGATATCTAATCATAATTTCTTAATGTTGGAGAAATTGCAGGTGCCCAAGTTCCACGCGTCTGTGCATTTTGCCGCGATTGGTGTTGTTTGGAATGAATGGCTAAATTTAAAAAAAAAATTATTTATTTTAAATTGAATTTTTTACCCAAAAAACCACAAGGAAAACTCGGACAAAATGCAAATCGAACAGCAGAAACTTAATCGAACAAAGCAACATTGGAGCCAAAAGACATTCGAACTTAGAACCATAGGAATAAACGCATTCGGACAAATCCTTATTGTGAAAGAAATATTCTATCCAAATGCAATTCGGACGAATTGCAATTCCAAATGCAATTCGAACAAAACATTTTAACAAAACGTTTCAATAAAACAACGGAATAGACTTTGTAAGGTGGCAGCGGCAGCGGATGCCAGTTAGCCACAATCGTTCACTTCTTGTTTGGTTTTCTGGTTGTAGCTGGGTTGCAGGATTAACGTCTAATTTTCGGAAGGTCTGAAGTGTTATACTCTAACTGAAACTCTAACCGACCCAACCAAACCTAACCCATCAGCACCAGTTGTGCTGAGCTCATGAATGTCCTGGCATTTTCTTATTTCACTTTGTTGACTTGACTCGATTCAAAAATAATTGCAACATACTAATAATTGCAACAACATTCGGTCCAAAAGTTGCTCGATCCAAATCCGCCTGTCCCTAAATTTTGCCTGTGCGTATTTTTCCAGGAGTGACAGACGAAGTTGTGATTGCCAATGCGGTTCTGTTCCTATCTGGAGGATTTCAAACGATGTCGTACGTTATGATGATGGCTGCATTCCTCTTGGCACTTCATCAGGATGTTCAGACGAAGCTCTTCGAGAATATCCAGGAAGTACTTGGAGACGACAAATCACAGAAGATCACCTACGACCTACTTCAGAAAGTGGACTATGCAGATAAAGTTATTCGAGGTCAGTTGCTATTTTAAAGAATTCGCCTAAATGTTGGGCATTCCGTAAGCTGAAGATCTAGGTTGAACCGCATGCTCGTTCAACTAAAAGTTATCTCAAATGCAAGATCTTTTTTGAACCACATTTTCTTTCCGCACGTTATCTCAAAATCTTGGTTGAAGATCTCGGTTGAACAACAAGCTCGCTCAACTGCAAGTTATCTCAAACACAAGATCTTGCGGTTGAAGATCTCGGTTGAACTATACGGTCTCTCAACTCCAAGTTATCTCAAATACAAGATCTCGGTTGAACCACATGCTCGTTCAGCTACAACTTATCTCAAACACAAGTTCTTGGTTTAAGATCTCGGTTGAACCATATGCTCGCTCAACTGCAACTTATCTCAAACACAAAATTGTTGGTTGAAGATCTCGGTTTAACCATATGCTCGCTCAACTGCAAGTTATCTCAAATTCAAGATCTTGGTTGAAGATCTCGGTTGAACCACATGCTCGCTCAACTGTAGGTTATCGGTTATCTCAAATACAAGATCTTGGTTTAAGATCTTGGTTGATCTCTTCCTTGAAATAGCACATCAGCTCGAAGACAGTCCAGTCAGTGATTGTCCGGGATATAAACTAAAATCTTCCAACATCTTTTTTGAAAGATATGGGCCTACCTTTGAATGGGTGGTCATGAATGTCATAAAAATTTGGGATTTTAATTTGGGATCTCAGAAGATCTCCCCACCGCCTGAAGATTCCAAGTACTCGAAAAAGGTACAAGATGCGAAATACCTTCCTTCAACTAGTCAGTTTCGGGCAGCCAAGCTGAGCAATCATTGCAGAAACGCCACTCCATTTTACACCATTTTACAGATACACTATTTCAATTTTTGTTATGCGAACTATGGATGCGGCTTTTCTATTCACCCTTTGACTTCAATGTTACGAGCACAAAAGCGGACCTTTTGTTTTCATTTCAGAAACGCTGCGGCTTTATTCAGTCACCCCAAGACTTGATCGACGCTGTACGAAAGACTACACCATCCCTGGCAGCAAGACTATCATCAGAGAGGGTCAAGTGGTGTTAATCCCTGTTGCAGGACTACATTACGACGAGAAATATTTTCCAAATCCGGAGGTGTTCGATCCTGGACGGTTCAGCGGCGAGAGAGGGGCAAATATTTCTCCCTATGTATTCTTGCCGTTTGGAACAGGACCCCGGAATTGCATTGGTAGATGTTTCAACCCATAATTTGAATTTTAATAAGTGCTTAGATGGTGTTACCCTTTATCGCACAACATACACAAAACAGGAAGAAAGAATTAAACAATGGAAAGTGAAATGAAACAGGGAAAGAGTATTCAAAACAACAACGGACATGGCGTGAAAAAGATAAAAAAAACTCACAACGGAGCAGAACAGACAAGCAATTACACGTTCTCGGCACAACAAGCTCACTCTGGCCAAAGACCACCTGAAGCCAGTGAGGCCACCAAACGACGGCGGAGAGTTTCCACCGTCAAAGGAGGAGAGAGGACGGAGGCAGAGAACGAGTTCGAATCTTCAACAGTTCTCTTAAGGAAAGAAAAATTGCCCGCGCATCCTTTTTGAAAGACAACGGCCTGACCTTTAAACTGTTTAGCAGAAATGTTTCTGGAACAATGGGACCACCATGGTGCGTGGATCCACAAATCCAGTCATATGCGCTAACAGTGGGAACCTTTCTTGTCCTGTCATCTATCGGATCTCTTCGGTATTAATGCAGTTGATCCACTTAATAGATCCACACACCATGGTACCAGGAGAAGCCAGACGAATTTCTTCCCATCTCCATCACCAAATAAGGAAACACTCCACATTGATATGCTTCACTCAACGAATGAGCTTTGAATGGATGAAAACCATGAGCGAATTTTTTTAATTGTTGTTCTGAAGCTCTGGTCTGTGAATGAGCTTTGAAGGCATTGAAACAATAAACTTATTTTACTTGTTGCTCTGAAGCTCTGGCATGTGAATGAGCTTTGAAGGGATGAAAACCATAAGCTTATTTTACTTGTTGCTCTGAAGCTCTGGCCTGTGAATGAGCATTGAAGGGATGAAAACCATAAGCTTATTTTACTTGCTGTTCTGAAGATCTCGCCTGTGAATGGGCTTTGAAGGGATGAAAACAATAAAATTATTTTACTTGTTGTTCTGGAGCTCTGGCCTGTGAATGAGCTTTGAAGGGATGAAAACCATAAGCTTATATTTTACTTGTTGTTCTGCAGCTCTGGCCTGTGAATGAGATTTGAAGGGATAAAAACCATAAGCTTATTTTACTATTGTTGTTCTGCAGCTCTGGCCTGTGAAAGCTTTGAAGGGATTTAAACCATATGCTTATTTTACTTGTTGTTCTGCAGCACTGGCCTGTGCACCACTTACTTTTGAGATTATTCTCTTTTTCTCTTCTTGCAGGTGACCGCTTTGCGTTGCTGCTATCCAAACTCATCCTCGTCGTTTTGGTCAGAAATTTCGTCCTGAAACTCTCGCCGATGATGAGAACGCCATTCGAACACGATCCTTCAAGCATACCCTTTTCGCCAAAAGGTGGTGTTTGGATAGAATTCTGCCGGAGGAGCTGAAAAGGAATGGATTTTTCCATTAAGAATGTTTCACACTAATAATTGACTATAACTATTACAGATGTCTTTTCAAAAACCCAACGACTTTACACAGCCGCATCAAGTGAATTTTCAATAAAGGGCTAAAATAGTATGATCGATGACACATGTCGGTGAGAGTTCCAAAGTACGGACCACCGCCTCAACCGCTGCAACAGAGCCTCGCCTTAACGAAACTCCGCCGCAACAATGCCGTTCTCCGCCGCAACCGACTGGGGACTGACGCAAAAGCCTGTGTCTTTGACTTTTATTTGTTTTAATTTTTATTTTTTTTTTTCCAAATTGGGGTGCAACTAGTTGCTTTTTATTCTATTTATTTCTCCCAATTGGGCCCACAATTTTTCAGAGAGTGAACATGGTTTTCATGCCAAAAGTAAGCTTTACAAATGCGTCTCTGCCTTCATGTTACAGTTCCTCTCTCCACAAGTGTACGCAAAGACGAGATCACATGTGTTCCGATCTGGTGCTGACTCGAACCAGGTGTTGTTTACATCGCGCCGAGTCCGTTTGATGCGCTGGGTGTTCGCAAATATAAGGGGATCCACAAAATTATAAGCGATTTACTGTTAAATGGTTGCACCCAGCGTTATCGAGGCCAGCACGATGGGTGGCCCAGGAGTCTGACATTATCGTTGTGACGGGCGCTTAGTATGTTCGCCAAGATGATCGGCCACAAGGTATCCCTGTCTCGTCGGTTTTCAGGACACTGTAAAGTGTTTTCATATATCTCGGTGTTTCGATTTCCACAAATCTGGATTTGGACAAACATATCGAAGGGGTTTGCAATCATGCTCGTGAACCCTTGTTGCCCTGCGGCGCAAACTGACAGTTGACAACACTGTTGCCAAGCTCATTGCTTTCAAATCCCTTGTTCTGTCAATATTGGAATATGCACCACCAATCTGGGATCCACACCTCGCTGGCCACTCACACTCTGGAAAAAATCCAACATGCGGCTCCAAGGTTTATTTCTGGTGACTTCTCACCCCGTTCAAGTGTGACAGCCATTATGGCTACGCTAGGTCTGCAGCCATTATATTTCCGTCGGAAGGTAAAGCGCCTTAGTTTTCTGCGAAATATCATTGTAACGCATCGACTTAGAATCCATCTCTCTCAGCAGTTCATAACAAACCCGCCTTCTACGCGCACACCATATAGGTACCTACTGCATTTCCCAACAACTTATTAAAAATATGGCATCCTTAAATTCCTTCTTTCCGCATACCATTCGAGAGTGGAATGCGGTGTCTCCATGCTCACCTTTCCTTGACACACCAGGATGACCATCTTTTTTGAAGTGTTTTTTTTACTTTTTATTGTTGTCTTAAATTGATAGTTTTAACGTTTAACGAACTGCATGGCAGGTAGAAATCTATCACAAAAATGCGAGCTCAATGTAAATAAAAATGAATTTAAATGTCAAATGAGGCTACCGGATTCGTCAGGCTTGGTTCGCTTCAAATTTAGAAATCCCCAAATG
>JASGXE010019814.1:0-10839 GCA_030068105.1 Sinentomon sp. SZTP_YWyxl
AGAAATCTGGTCTAACGACACTGCCAAGGCGAAGCAGGAACCGCAGCAAACCCGCACGCTAAAGATTGTGAGCAGCCCTGCCGACGCAAAGAGGAAGATCGTCGGCGTTGAGCTGACATTCACGGGCATCAGGTGTGCCAACAAGCGTCAGGCGTGCTCTGCTTCTTTCCTCGTGGTCGAGCCATTTCCAAAACTTCAATTCCATCGGAACCGGCGCTGATCGAAACCTGGCAGCTGCGTGCGCACGGCGAACGAAAAACAAAACCATTCGTCTCAGCCGTGTGTGTTGCAGGTTGCAGTCTTTTTGTCAGGTATTTGTCAATACCAACGATGTGTTTAAGTGGAGTGATGATGGACGAAACAGCCTGTGTCAACAGTCTGGTGGATGGGTTCGCCCTTTGGTTGGCAGAAGGAAATAGTGCGGAATGAAAAGTAAATGAGAAAACGTTTTTTTCCAAAGTCGAAAATCGATTGCAAAACCAAAATGGCCAGGCCGATTTCGACGTTTTCGGTGTCCCCTAAAAGCGCAAAAATGCCTCGAAATTTTCAACAACTGGTGTCAATGCAAATTGCAATGGAAAGATATTCATCCAAAGACCGTGTAATTTGCATGGACGCGCATTTTTCTTCAAATTTGGAGAACTTTCGCACATTTCAGCAACAGATTCTGGGGTCACCAGTCATCAAAAAGGTGATTTTGGTGTCAATCGAAAGAAACACATTCACCTGCAATTTTCTCACAAGTCCATCTCACCTCACAGCAGAAAGTTTTGAATAACAGCTCACCTGTTGACAAGGAACATAAAAATACGCAATATTTTCAAAGGCGCACTTCTTTGCCTGTTATGCTTGGTTGCACACATTTGCCTGCATATTCAAGGAAAAGAATTTGAATGAGCGTATTCCGCGTTTCTTTAGCTATCAAATGAAGTGATGATCGTCTGGATCGGTTAAAAACTTGCCCTGTAGAGCGATTTTTGAAACGGGTGTTTGCAATTCACAGTCGAAGCTCATCAAAAATCTCATTCTGTGTCCACCAATAGGTGGTTGGGGTCAAGTCCTCCAATGTCTGCATTTCGAAGTGGTGAGGCGCCGCCCGCCGATCACTCTGCATATTTGTTATCTCGTTGGTTTCACCTGTGTGATTGCAGTCGTTTTAATCGGAAAAAATCCAGAACACAAAAAAGCACTGGCTGTCGATATTCAACGCAAGCGAGGCCTGGCCGAAACACATTTTTGCAGGGGTAGCCAACGTTCTCTGTGGCACGACAGACTCAACGACGATGTTTTTAGCTGTCGTTATCCCAGATTTCTTAGCTGTACTGAACTGGTCAAGTTTCCGTTGAATGCAGGGCGGAGTTGATCTGCGATTGTGGGGCATTGTTCTCCTTGCGAGCCGAACCTTGTGCAACAAGGTTCATGCCGAGCCACCGGCCGTTTGGCTATCAACTCAAGATGGCAAATGTAGAAGTTTTTCTGCAGCAATTTTTGACCGATGTTCCCTGGTACCATGGCAGGGAACCATTTTTGAACGTACCTACATATGCATACCGCAGCGCAAATATCAAATAGGTTGGATAAAATGTGGCAACTCAGAACCAAACAATACCCACCTGAATTGAGAAAAAGAGAAGAGACATTGCAGTTCCACCATATTGATGGAAATCCATATTAATTCATTTTGTGGTCGGCAGGTCTGAACTGTCCTCGTAGGAGCTGTGGCAACCTCAAACCATTTAAACTGTCTTGGCATCGAAATGATTCATTTTTGGATGCCAGACTTTTTTGTGGTTCGCCACACTTTTCCTCAAACACTCGGTTAAGGGCACTAGAATTTCACAAAATAAGATTATACAATGCAAAAAGCGATTTTTAAGAAATTTTGATCACAGCTTTTGCGATTTGTAAAGAAATCAAAACCGGGATCGGCAATTCCTAACAAGCTATCGGACTGCTTCAGACTTAACGCCACCACAAGAACCACCAAAGCACACTTCAGTAGCCTTGAACACATGGCAATAACGGCCAATCCCAAGTCTACTCCAGCACACACAAGATGAACCGACCGGCAAACAGTTGCTGACGTTATAACCACGCTAAGCCCCCGAAAGGACGCTGTGCGAATAGTGGAACCACCTGAGCGCGCAAATTACAACTGATCGATGGTCAGTAAGTGCACAGGTATCGCTATCGGAGACACAGAATCTCCGTGCGCAAAGCGGAGAACAAGAACAAGAGTACCCACCGGCCAAGCAGGCAAATTCCTCAGATCACAGATGTACCTACTACGAAACAAACGAATCCAGGTATCCTCTCTCTCTCACTCACTCAACGCAAGACGTGATCATAAAGGGCTAATCGTCACAGAGCAGAGGGCCGGATGGCGGATCCCCGAAGAACGCAGTGGACGCCGTTGGATAGTTGCTGGTCGGACCATCTTTACCGGAGACACACGATAGAACCAATGATCCGAATCAGCCGGCATTCAAGCTGGACGTTTCTTGATGATCTTGCCTCACCTTACAACAAGGGGTTGCTTGCACAGGTAGACCTAACCACGCCAACCAACGGTGATGGGTTGGCCAGGAGCCTCCTAAATTTTGTAGGTATTGTGAATTGTCCCATATGTGTGCGCCGTGCGGGGTGGCAGTGGGCGGCTCCTGCTTCAGAGGACCGCGGACCGGAGGACCGGGATGACCATGCCTCGCCGGAACGCATCACCGCAACAAACAAAACACAAAACGTCAACCTCCCCAGGTGTCCGTGTGATGTTTCGATGTTGTTATGATTCGGTGCTAAGATATTCTGGAGAGGTGGAGCTGGACCTCTAAATGAACGGGTGGGGTGGGGGAGGTCGCAGGAGGTTGCACTGGTTCCATTTCATTTGTTTGTTCTTTTATGAAAATCCAGGTATCTATATTTTGTATAATTGGTATTTTTTCCACAGAATGCAGCTCGGTCAGGTCTTCCAGCTCCGTGTTCACTTGAGCGAGACTTGACATGAATGTTGTTCGCTGTGGACGAACTACCCATAAATAATTAACGAAATTATTTGAAAAGATGTAGCCGGGGACAAGCTCATAAGCTCAGGATGGGTTGGCGAGGTGGTGGGGGGAAGAGAGGTTGGGGTAGAAATGAGATTTGGGCCAGGGGAATTATATTTATCAAGAGATTTTAAAAGGTAGGCATGTTTTAAGGAGGATGGCTGAGTTCTGGCTAGTGAAAGAAAAGGAAAATAGGAGATTCCGGAATGTTCCCAGGCCCAAAGCGATTGGCTAAACCCTTGGTTTTTTCGCAGATCTGTGTAGGTATTTTGAGTGGCGGCGGAATTAATGTACCTCCTCATACATGTAAAAAATTGCGACTGTTCAGACTTTAGTGAAAAATACATGCTGCAGAAATCGAGGTCAAAGTCTGACAGCTCCAGAAAGCTCCTGTTGAAATCTGGCGCTTTAATTTCTACCGTCTGCGAAGGAAAAAGTTTCGAGGCAACAGTTGAATGTGAAAAACACATGTATGAGTGCATTAATTCCGTCGCAACTATACAAACATCGGCATCAGAGAGAAAGTTCTGCACCAGTTGAAGTTCATCATGCTTACCAGTTTTGACAAAGTTGATGAAAATTTATCGTTTATTTAAACGGTAAAATAAGGTATGTTTTTTGGTGAAACAGAACAGTATACGTAAATACGGTGAGGACCACATGCGGGACAAAATCTTGAAGTGCAGGGAAAATGAAGCAAGATTTACATGCAGAAGTTATTGAGAATATTCAATCGTCACAAAATTGAGGATGAGGCAAAGCAAACGACCCCCCTATACCTTCTCATAAATGTCTTTTCACATTTGATACTGATAAAGTGATGCGAAAATTTTTGAAAATATTTGCGCACGCTAAGCTATCCGCTGTGATATTTCGGTAATAGTTTTTTTTTGTTCGATGAAAACTCTGTAATGAAAGGAGCGAAGAATTGAGAAATAAAAATTTTCCATTCAGACCATGTTACTGAAATGAAGGAAGTATTTTTGAGTCTGTCAAAGGATTTTTATCCATGAACAAACTCAAATATTTTCAGCTTGAGGAAACGACGAAAAAATGCCTGAATCCTGACTGAATAAATCATTGTGATTACTTAGGACAAATAGGAAGACTCGAAAGAATTTAGCATTTTCAAAAACAATGAACTGCAGAATTATGCAGTTGTCGCCATTTATCACTTTCTCACAAAAATGTTTTCCTCAAATATTTGACACCAATTATCTTATTTCAAAATTTTAAGTT
Source organism: Sinentomon sp. SZTP_YWyxl (assembly GCA_030068105.1). Lineage (NCBI taxonomy): Eukaryota > Metazoa > Arthropoda > Protura > Sinentomata > Sinentomidae > Sinentomon > Sinentomon sp. SZTP_YWyxl. The sequence goes on from JASGXE010019814.1 coordinate 4,284, forward strand.
CGACCTGCTCAAATGCAAAACAAAAGATTCATTGTTTTGTGAAATTAAAAAACCAGAAATTATTTGTTGAGATTTACGCTTACGTTTTATATTTTTATTATAGATCGTCATTTATCAATAGTCCATTTATCCATTTATCCATTTATTCATTTATCCATATCCATTTTTAGTTATGTATCGCATTTTCACTTGAATATGAATATTGAGAGCACCTTAGATTTTTCTAATTTCGTTGCCAAATTATGGTACCTACAGCTCATTCCACGTGAAGCTATGACTATGAGCTGAGAATGCTCACAAGTATGCTTAGAGCTAGTGTAAACAAAATTCCTGCAACAATGAAAAGCCGGCGGAGAACTGGGGATTCGGCACAGAAATCAAGGTTTCGCTGAATGTTTGAATGGAAAAGTGAGAAGCATTCTCAGTTTATATCTTCAAATGGAATGCGCTGTACACATGTCCTAAAATCCCTGGACTTTTATTGGATAGAAAATGTAATGTTTGGAGTATAGTAGAAAGGGGTTCGTCGGAGATTCTGTGCTTCGGTTACTGCGGAAGCCCAAAAATGGTTTGAAGTGTTATAATTCCAACATGAATTTTAGGCCACCGTTTTGGATTTTTTATGGAATTTCCCAGAAGATAAACTTGTGGTTTTTTGATCATTTCTTGAGAATTCCCCAGTTTTCCAGATTCCAAAATTCTCTATGAGTTCCGGATTTTCCTTCCTGGTTTTCCAGGGCGGAAAGGGAAAGAGTATTGCAGACAGAAAATCTTCTTAAACTATTGACGTGTCAATTTTTGTTAAAAATTCCATTTTTCATCTCGTATTCGTACAATTGTGGGTAGGTATGTAATCAAAATTTGCAATTTTTGTGAAATGACCAAATTTTTTGAAATGTGTCCCATAAATTGCCAAATTTGTGCGAATGGACAAATACTCCTTGTCGAGTTTCCTGCACGGTCAGCCAAAAGATGGGGATGCCAAAATGCACCTTGTATCGTGGCGGCGGAATTTTTGTGCCCACGTAATTTATGTTTTTGGGAATTTGTGTTTTTCCCATTTAACTGTTGCCTCCGAATTTTTTTCTTTCCTTTTATTCTCATACAGGCGATAGAAATTAAAGCGCCAGATTGCAACAAAGCGTTCAGGAGGATATTTAATTTCTGGCTAAAATCTAAACGTTCGTGTTTTACATGTATGAGTACATTAATTCTGCCGCCGCTATACCTGAAGAAAATACTCCTGGGATGGGAAAGGAAGGTTCTACTAGAGTGGGAGTGTGGAGGGCCCCACAAGACAGGTAAGAATGAACGCCTTGCGTGACTGTAGTGCCGCCGAAAAAGCCAAAAAGGCGCGTAACTAACAAGTCCAGATGCAGCATGGGATACCAACGCTTACATCGGCAAAGCAACACATACCTGGACAAGGTATCCGTCGAATTCCACACAGAATTTCTTGCTGGTGATGGCGCTGTGGTTTCCCCGAGTTGGCGTCCAACTGGCTAGCATTTTCTGTTCCTCCTCAAAACGCTGCCCACAGAAGGAAACAACGAGAAGTGGCGCGGTGTCCAGACTCAACCAGACTTCGAAAAAGATGCCAGAGGCTCGGCGAGAAGTCACTGCGGTCAACTGGATTGAATAGAGCCGCTGTGGAAAACTTGGAGTCCACGAATTCACGCCGAAGTTTATCGTTCACGTCACAATCTTCCTTCACAAACCTTCTCCAGTCACACGTCCGCCCTTGGTAGCATCGGATTGCGTCGGCAAAAGTACTAGGAACTTTCGTTGCGAATTTTGCACATTTGATGAACAAAGTCTGTCCGCGAATATTCACGTGTCTTTAATTACCCGTACGCGGACACAAGTCTTTCAAAACAAGTGTAAAGTTATTGAACAATGATTAAATAAAATAGGAACTATAGTTGAGACACAAGCCTCTGCTACCGGAGTTTCTGTGTTCTGTTAGCGATCTGACGCCACCCAGCGCCGTGCAAGCGAATAACCCCCCGTAAATGAAGGGAAAGACTAGCGCCGCCTGGAGCCGGGAGCCAGGTTAGGTTATGGGAAGTGGAGTTAAAACTTTTAGGGATATATGAAAAGAGGGGTTTAAATGATATGGAGGTTCGAAATGAGCGCAAGTAATAACAACGCCGCGTTAGCAGTCTTCAATAGGCAAAGTAGATGATTCCGGGGGTGGCGATGGTTAGGCCCTGCGCTCTCCAGGGCGGTTTAGGGTTGCCGCGCGCAGCGTCGTCGACGCTGGGAGGGGTACGCGGGTGGGACGGTCCTAGGGAATCCCTTTCTTGCATACGCTTTGCCTTCGTAATCAATCGCTCTAAATGCGAATGCGCCGTTTCAGGAATACACCTCCTTTTTAGTATTTAGATTCTTCAATTCGCTGCCTGGTTGTCTTACCCTCCAACCCTCCGCCCTCCAACCCTCCGAACTCAAAGTCATCAGCATAAAAGGTCCGCTCCTCATTAAGGCGCCCTCTCCAACCCTAGCGCAGCCCAACCTGATAGCCTGCGTCTTCTAGGAATCTAGGGTAGAGCGGGGCTCAGCCTCAGGAAGGCGTTATTCGTTTTATTTTTTATTATCTTTATTCTTTAGGCTCGGCATTCTTTTTTCGTTCTTTCTTAGCCTGAGGATCCCTTCCTCCTTTTTTTCTCATTTTCTTTCTCCACCGTCTACTTTATAATGCAAAGTAATGATAGGTATATCGGAGTTGTGTTGTCTAGGAACGGGTGGGGTTTAGGCGGACGGCGGGCTGGGACTTCAGGGCAGATGGCGCCCATCCTTGGACCCTTAAGGATGGGGTTCAAAGGAGGCAGAGCAATTTTTTCGTGCCCTTTCGCGTGTAGGCTTTCGTATGCAACAGTACCGTCGTCTTCAGATATCGCCGAACCCTAATTCTCATTATCGCCGAAAGGGGGATCCTCGGAAGGAGAAATTTCATCCTACGGTACCCTTGGTATATTCTATCTGTTCTTCGCTCCTTCGTTCGTTTGTTGGATGCAGGAGCAGACGGCAGATGCTGAGAAGCCATTGCATGTATGCTGATGTTCCAGAGTGTATTATTATACGCAAGTTTCCATAAAATTTCTGAGGATATTGTTGTACAATGGAAACAGATTACTCTTTACGTACGTCATTCATTTATTGACCCCTCACTTGGGAATAAAGTTGAACATTTTTATCCTCCACGTGCTCTTATTTGAAAACTTTGATTTCTACCGCAGTCAGTTTCTGATCGAAACCAGGTTGCAGAGGTTAACATGCAGGCCTGGATTTTAAATGGGAACCACAGACAAAGCGAAGGATTATGTGTAATTTTGTGTAACTTAAAGCACTACGTTTTCACTGTCCACCCTGAAAGTTTTTTTTTGGCCGGGTAGCTGCGCACATGGCTGAAGTCTTTGTAGGCTTAAGCACATGGTATGTTTTACATATATGCAGGTATTGGTGCCAGCCATCAGGCTTCCGTTACTTTCAGCTAAGGAACATCATTAAGGCAGGTTTTTTGATAATGAAGATTTAATGCTGTCTCGCAAGAAAACCGTTATGTGATGGTTTTTTAATAGTCAAACATGGAAGGCGTTTGGAAATGGGCTTTCTGGCCCCCGTTGTGGAGGTCGGACAGTAATAAATGAACACGACATGCAAATTTCAATCGGGGCAAAGTTAGCCTATGCAGAATGTCCAAATAATGCAACAAATGTTTGGGGCAGACAACGATTTAGGTTGCCCACAGCAAATGAACCTAGCATTAGGCTATAAAATGAAACGGTGTAATTTTGCATTTTGTCCACCCAGTAACACCTTTGGGTTGTAAACATGCCCAACGGTGTTATGGGTGGACAAAAAGTGTAAAATTACACCCTTTCATTTTCAGTCTGGGTGTAAATTTTGCTGCGCATTCGCCGAAGTTAAGCCTATGGAACCCAGCAAGCTTTATACAAACATGTCGCACGATGTCAGAGCTTCTCGAGTGCCGAAAGGATCCGCTTTCAGCGACAAACAGTACCAAATGTGTTGATGTTTTGGTGACCTTATGTTTCGAGTTGCTTTCCTCGGGCACCCTTTTGGAAACGTTCAATGTCATCAAATGAACGAAACAGGAAGGTTCCAGATCGTTCTGGATCGTTTTTGGCGTTCTCGGAACGTGCCAAAAGAACGACAAAGACCCATCACTTCCGTCCTGGGAGCATCAGGAAAATTTTCGCCTCGATAACAAGGCCAATTTCACATTATTTTAATTTTGTCAACAAATTTTCGCAAATGCAAGTCCTGCACTTGACGTGAACTGGATTTTTTTCGAAAAACAGGAGTTCGCAGAATAGGAGTCCCACTCGAGTTTTTTTAATTGAGGGTGATATTTTGAGAGCTTTTGATTTTTTCCTCTGATCAAGTCCATCTCCGTGGCTGCTAAGTGCGGAAATTTAGAAAGATGATTTTTTGAAACAGAATAAGGATTTGCTCCAGCTTGATATGCCAAAAATTAAAGTATTTAGCCCGATTTTTTATGGAAACAATAAATACCGCATCAATACGAGCAGCAGAGAAAAATTGAATGAACCGCCCGGGTAGCAGAGAAACGTGGCAGGAACGTTCCGCCGGAGCATGGCAAACACTTGGCTGTGCAACGTGGCTGCCATTTCGATATGATCGGCGTCGCGGCCACTATGGCAGGAATGTGCCTTTCTCCAGTGACAGCGATGTGTTTTTCCACCGTGGCGGGGACATGGCATGCTCCCGTGGCGGGAATGTTATTTTCCACCGTGGAACGAGACAAACCACCGTGGCAATCACGTTCCTCCCACGGCGGAGAAACACATCGCTGCCATGGGGGAACGCCATATTCCTGCTACAGTGGCCAGCACCGTGGTGCCACACCGACCATATCCAAATGGCAGCCATCTGGCACAGACAAGTGTTTGCCATGTTCCGGCGGAACGTTCCTGCCACGTTCCTCTGCTACTCGGGCGGTATCAGGGTTAGAGGCCTGCGGGTGTTGACAGTGCATCAACTTTTGACTTTCGAAGAGTGCGATTAAGATTAAAGATCTAAGTGTTATTAACACATACAATTTCCAATTTCTGACCGTTAGATAGCGATTTATCCTCGATAGCGCACTCTCTATAGCAAAACAAACAAATTTTCCTAATTGCTGCATGTCGCAACCGTTTGCGCTGCCATTTCGTACTGTTTCAAAATGAAAGACAAAGGAAAAATTGCATTGTGCCTCAAAAATATTTTTGGCAAACGCTAGAGCAGCTCAGATACACAGCATATAACGCAGGTTGCAGAAAGCACACAAGGTAATTCGATAATTCCCGATTTTAATCCGAAATTCGCAATTTTTGTATGCTGTTTGCACGCAGGGTGCACGAAAAGCAGCGACATTTTGCGCCACTGTCCTTTATCGCGCCACAGCAGTGGGTGATGGTTTCATAGTCTGACCCATGCAAGTGCAGGGGATGGGGTGGATAAGATTCACAAAACGGAGCTGAAGAACCGATGGTCACATGAGCCGTTGTAGTCGCCGCCCATGACCATTGACAGTTGACGATTTTATCCATGCACCCTGTAGGCCAATATCTATATTAATATCTTTAGACATATGGCAGCGTATCCACTTAATGACACTTAATTTTTGTTTATTTTCGTGAACTTATTGGGGTCAGTTTACTTTCTGGTGCTCAGCAAAGGTCCTTCCGGAGTTGGAGAGACTTCTCAACGAATTTTTTCTTCGACTCGCCAATTTCGTATTGAAGCAATTTAGATAGCGGTCAGTTTTGCAAAAACTCATAGAGCGCGGGTAATTTTCCAGCACACTTTCTCAGGCTAGAAAGTATTGCGTCTTGGTAATTGTAGGTATTCCGTATTTCCGATTCATGTAACCAATTTCCTTCTTTTGAATTGGTTGAAATTCATAAGGGGATCTCCCAAATAATATGGGCTTCTGATGGTTGGAGGTTAATCACTGTGCCATGTTGCACGCACTCTGTATTGTTATTGTATACTCGCTTCCGTGTTCCATTGCCTTTTGACTGCACCTGGTGGAATTCTCTTTGGACAGGGTTATCCAAAAGTCTTTGTCCATTCAGCAAAAAGTACCTAAATTTGCTGTTTTTTGTCAAAGTTTGTGGTCTCAAACTTTTTATTCCAAGTCTTTCAGCGGACGCGAACACTTTATCCAAACTATACGAATACAGGTAGGTGCAAAAGTCTCTGGCCGCAACAAAAACTTCAATTTGCTGTTTTTTCCATCTTTTGCGATCTGAAACTTTTTCTAGCTCTAACAACGGATGTCAACACTTTGTTTGGGACTACTATTTCAATTAGTAATCCATGGTATAAGAGCCAGAAAAATTTCAGGTCGAAAAATGTGACAAAAGCGCAGCAAGTTTCCATTTTTGCAAAACGGCCAAAATCTTTCGGGCTACACTGTATATCATTACACCCTCTGATGACGCCGCCTCGTCTGCAATTGAAACAGGGCAATAAGTTTTAGCTTGCGTGCGACCCGAACATCCATCTTAGCCTTGTCGAATTG
>JASGXE010019815.1:0-10707 GCA_030068105.1 Sinentomon sp. SZTP_YWyxl
ACAACTACATCACAAAACAGATGAAACAACTCGAAAACAAAACGCACAAAAACATGAAAATGAAAGAAAATGGTTAATGTCGTAAAGCTACTATGTCCACACAAAAAAAAAAACACAAGGCAAAACCTCTTGGAACTAAACACAAAAAAAAAAAACACTTCAACAGGGTTGCCACTCAAAATCCAAATCAGAATTCCCTGGATTTTCCAGGCCTCCACCGATCTGGGCAAAGCCCAGACGGGGGGTCGGGGGCACCTCAGCGGGGTCCCAAGGAGCAGAGCCCCTGGCGGGGGGTTGAAGAAATTTTTGCTGAGGAAATTTTGAAATTTGAGCGTTCATTTTGGGGACAAATTTGGTGTTCAGGAGGCCAAATTTCCTGCCAGGAATGAAGAAAACATGTTAACAACTACAACAAAAGTTCCTCCAATTCCCTGGATTTTCCAGGCTTTTTCTTTTTTCCGTCTTCTCCCTGGATTATCCAGGTTTTTCAGGTGGGTGGCAACCCTGTTCAAATGATATTCGGGGGGAGTAGGTACTTGTAAAGTTGGATAGGTGAGTCATCCAAGTGTGGATGCAAAAATCCCTCTACAAATATGTTTGTGTAGAATGAATGCAAAAAAACAACCAGTGCGAGTCGTGCGACACAACTTACTGTACAAAAATATTCAATTCACACTGACACACTTGTTAATTTAGGAATCATAAACAAAAGTTATTGTGATAGTCATTAGATAGTATATAGATGATTTTGTTACTAAGCAATGATGGACACTGGCAAGAAAAAAGAGCAAAAAAACAAAAAATGAGAACTTTTATTTGCTGCAAGGAAACGAAAGAGAGAATCATTTTGTGGCAAGTATGAACCAGAATTATTTGAGGACCCTGTCGTCAGGGGCGCCAATGGGGGGTTTTGGGATGCGGCTCACGTCCACTTGGTCTAAGGGGGGGGGGGAAAGGATTTCTTGAGATACAATGGACGTCTGGGGGGAAACTCATGCGACAGAGACAGATTGCCGTTCGACGAAATTTGTGGCAAGCAAAAGCAAATTGTCTGCTATTGAATGCCAAAATTTGTCCAAATTGAACCCTGAAATTTCAAAATTTCTTCAGCTTCAGTCCCCCCGCCAGGAGCTGTGCCCAAAGTGCGGACACCGGTGGAGAGCCGAGGCAACAAAATAAAAAAATTGGGGCTCCGCTCACTTTGTGTGGCCTTTTTATGGAAAAGCGTACCGGCCCCTTTTCTGGAACACTTTAAACACTGTTTGGAGAATCTGGGGGGAGCGGCGTCCACATGCCTTGGGGGGATTGGGGCCCCTGCCTGTCGCTAAACATGGGCAATGAACACATCAAGATGGGATGAAGGCTTTTTCACTCAACTCGTTATAAAAAGCCTGTCCAACTTTAGAAACCCTTTTCTCACAACTTTCTGTTCTGAACGAGTGCACACCCGTTCACATTGGGTGGGTGTCTTTGTCAAATGAAGGAGTCCTGGATCTGTCAGAGGCTAAAGGTTTCCGTAACTGCATGCCTTGCAAAAATCACCACAATCGAACCCACATTTCTGCTGCTCGCTTTGCCACATGTCCATGATTCAAAACGTCCCTTCCAGTCAGCCACCATACACAATCATGCCATTATTGCACCACCCCACCTGCACCCACCCCTCTTCAAATCAACACATTCTTCTCACCTTGTTGCTGGCTTCCTGCCACTGCAGTTTCTCTCCTGACGCCTCATATTCTCACAATGGAATGGAAGTCTTGTAGCATCTGCTTCACGTTTATAATGGGGCATCGGAAAGCAGTTTTGAGGTTGACAGACACTCTTTAATTCTACAAAAAGCAGTGAGAGTGACAAGGTTCCCATTGATGCCACATGCCAGGATGATCTGGGCTCGTATGATCTTCTCTGACACCCATCCACACCACACCTGCAGCATGGTACGAATCCACATTTCCTTGCAGCAAACAAGAGAAACCAGGACAAAGTAAAAACAAAAATATATAAATGTGCAATGAGCCCAAGACGAGAGCCGGGCTAGGATAACAAACAAGGTTATAACATAACATACTGAGATCAGAGATCACAGTTAAGATCAAATCATTACCTATGTACTAACTGGATTACATATCGTTAGTTGGTACCTACAAAATTACTTCAGCAGTGAGCAAAAAGCCGTAAATGGTAAAAAAAAACCAGAGCTTATGTGGAAATAGGCAACCTGCAACTGGACAGCTCACGGCACATTGAAATTGGTGACCGAAGGTGAAAACAATTAATTGTAAGTCAAGACCAACCAATATGAACCACCCAGTATTTGAGATATTCCAAGAAGAAACCAAATTTCCCACATTGCAAGAAAGGTTGTCTCTGATAGTTTGAAGTGGGATCTTTCTGTTTCACAGACAGGGTTCTCCAAAAAAGTCAGTAAACCTAGTTGTTTGTTGAGTGATTCACTGATGGACCGGATGACTGACCATGTCCACACAAAATGTGCCACCGACAGCAACTGTGCAGTGTGACATTGCAAATCGTATACACATCACTGAGACGGGACAATGGAAAGTGCGGTTTGTCTTGAAAAATTTGTCATTATAATTTGACATCATTTTGAATGCGTGGTGCAATTTTGAGGGGTGATGGGCCTATTTTCCGCTTGGCATTAGCCCAACGGCCGCATTCCTCACTACATCTCACTCTCAGGTTCAACAGACAAAGGCATCTTTCAAAGCAACAATTGAAAAACAATGAGCGTTGTGCACAGAAATGAAAATTTTGCAATACAGATCAATCCATTGAATTTTCAAAAATGGCCTCATATTGTCCACCATCGGCTCCCGCTTCGGTTGAATGGCCAGAAAGGCTGCAACTTCAGGCAGGTGATAAACTGATAATAGAAATTGGTGACAAGTTGCAGGCCAAGTGAAAAGTCAAAAATCAAAAGGGAACAGCATTTATACCTAAATGGAAAATCCAGCATTAACAATGCAAGGAAGGATCCTTCCCAATATCAATGGATCTTACCTGTGCCACACCACCCAAAAAAGGATCATGTGGTCAACTTTTTATGGACAAAAAAATCACATGTGAAGCAGATCCAAGTTCGAACTCGGGGAACCCTGAATTAGTTCGCACTTTTCGGAATAAAATACAATGTCGTTTTTGTGCGTACAGTGTAGCCCAAAAGTCTTCTACCACAGGAAAAAATGTGAATCTGATTTTGTTATCTGAAAGTTTTTCAAGGTAGCTATAACCAAAGACGTTGAAATTTTCATCTGAAATTGTTTTCCCGAATAAAGTGGTTAAGAGCTAGAAAAAGTGTCAAACAACAAAATATGATGAAAACAGCCATCTCAATTATGGCTGTGGCCAAAGGCTTTTGGGTTACACTATATGCAAGGACCGGACATGCTGCAGCCACCTGGTTTTGAGCTTCCTTGATGTTTGCCCTGTTGGAGATCTTGATGGCATTTTCAAATCCAGCCAGCTGGTCCATGTTGCCAATCTTCTGGTAGAGAAGCCTGGTGGAGTGCCACAAATGTTGTCAAAGTTCTGTGCCTGTCGCATTTTGTGAAGTAAAGTTGAAGAAAGAAATGGCTGCCCACGGTTCGTCCACCAGGCAAACAAACTTGGTTGTACGTAAATGTACGTGGAGCGTTCGAAAAGTTTTTGACATCACCCTGTAGTTCAACAAATATTGGCGATGTCAAGATTTCGATTAGCTTAGGCCTACAAAATACTCTCTAGCTCTTGCCTTACAAATTTACAGGTGTCCATCCCAACCGTCCATGGGCAGAATGGCGTTCAGATTAGGGTGAGTTCCATAGCTCTGAAAATATTGCTTTGGCAAAGTCCTGAATATGTGGACATGGTTTTTCTGCCAAGTTGTTTTCAGTTTAGGTATAACAACCAAAAATTGCTGGTGCCAAATCAGGACTATGGGCTTGAGGAGGCAGAAATTGTTCGTAGATGTGGTGTTTATCATCCAAAAATCTTAAACTTGGGCATTTGTCGTGGAAAATGGAATGTTCAAGATTTCAAGACTTAGCAAAAAGCAGTATTTTCAGAGCTCAGGAACACACCCTCATCTATTTACCACTATGCCGTGAAAATTGGCATAGATGTCTGCAATTTTGTGCTGAAAGAGCTGGAGAAATGTTTGAAGCCCTGAACCAATCAAAATCTTGATAGCGGTAAGATTTTCTGAACTACAGGGTATGTCAAAAACTTTCAGAACACCCTTCGTATGTTGGCAACAGGCTAGGTATTTCCATCTCCAGCTCTCCATGTTTCCATTCTGTCGGTGAAATTGGCGGATAATTAAAGTAAATACCCCAAACAAACCTCCATTTCCTTAATGAAGATGTCCCTTTGGTGATAACAAATGGCAGGGAGGTCAATTTATTATCAGTAAGTTATTTTAAGGTCAATGACAATGAAAAATCAGATTATCAACCACTCCTGAATGAAACAGTCAGCAAGAAGAAACAGGAACTCAAGACAAGTTGAAAATAAATTTTCCAGTCGAATTACAACCTGAAAAGACCAAGGAAAATAGGAAAGAAATAGTGAGATGCCAAGTGCAAAGAAATTACCTACTTGTTAGTTGAGCAGGGTTGTGTAAATGAGCATGGGTAGACAGGGATAAAGGTAATTGTACCTAGGTACCACATTTTCACACGTCAGTCAACATGTTTTTTCAAGAAACCTCTGCCCGATTGGCGATTTGGTAAAATGTATGCAAAATACCTCCCGATCCATCCGAGATCGGTTTGCCTTGCCACGCATGAAGAGTTCAGTTTTAGGCAGCATCAAGTACCGCTGGTCCAACCAGGTCGTGCAGCATGCAGCAGCAACAATTCTGATGTGTAAAAATGTCGGAACATGTGATTTCTTTGCAAAAAGGATTTGTGAATAATTGAGCCTAACAGACCAGACTGTTGCACTGGGCTGCATGCTGATATCATTAGGCAACAGACTGCCGAACGCAACAAGGCTAAAGTATCATCTACAGCTTCACTGGCTGGGTTGAGTAGACATATCAATACCTCAACCAAAGCAGCCAGTTTGCTTTGTTTGAGGTACCTGATGATGTGGTGGCATAGCAGTGGTCATTCTAATGGACGAGTCCATCCACTGCTGCTGTTGACGAAACCTCAGCATCAGTGTGGATAAGCAAGGTTCATTGCCTAGTTTACATTCTCGTAGGAAGAAATGTGAAGTCACCTTGGTCTGCATGTGGTCAACCCTGCTCACAAGGAACGAAAATTGCCAACATCTCAAAAGAATGCACCAAAACTGGAAGCAATATAGGTACAGAAGGATGAACAAATAAGATGTGAAAATAGAAGCTCCAGTTGTTAATATTACCTTTTTCCTGTGAAGGACATGATTGGTATGTCATTAGAGACAAAAAAAGCAAAAACAAAAAATAAAGTTTTGTAATATTACTATGCAACAAAAAAGCAAAAGAAGAAGCAGCAGGTAAGAGGCTAGAACCCTTTCACATGTTGGGACATGTCCTTCAGAGATCAGGCAAAGTGAAACACTTAAAACGATAATGATAATAATTGATGATAATGATAACGAATCAGAATTACAAGAGATCAGATTATGTTTGAAAATCTGAGATCGCATCTGTCCACTGCTAACGGTTCCTGTAGTTCCAGCATCCAAACCAACCGACAAAGTCCAGTGATAATAACCAATCTGATCCGTGTCGAACAGAGAAAATTCAAACAGCGGTGTAACTACCACCCCCGAAGCCCCCCGCGGCATGGGAGGCCCCCGTGTGGCAGAGGACAAAATCAACTCCGGAGCGCAGAGAGCCTTTTTAACACATAACCTGTACCTACAAACAGCACTATGATTTTTTTAGATTTGTCACTCCACAGCTTTCTGTCACATTTCTGTGAGAAATTGCATTTCATAACCTGGTCAATATCTTGAGAATGGACCACTTGGAAAGTGGCAAGAAAATTACTCATGCCATAAGACCATGAGTTTTTCGATCTTTCAGAGAAAACTGGGAGAATTGTGATGATTTTACATTCAAGAAATCGGATTTTGTTGCACGGAAATTGTGTCAAATCAGTGACGGAACACCAATTTCGATGGGTTCGAGATTTCCCTGAAAATCTTAAGAAAAAAAAAACACCATGCATGGTACAATTATTTATCTTCTCGCCACTGTAGGTGCCTCCCCACCCGATACGACAGCATCATGAAATCCGTTCACACAGGCTCTACAATAAGTACCACTTCTCGGGGACCGTGCAAATGAGCTCGCGGGGGAGGGGGAGCACAATTCGCAGTTACGCCACTGGTTCCAAACACTACCAACCAAACTGTACCAAAATCGGAAAATGACAGAAAAGGGAAGAATCCCTCCACCTCATTATCAGCTACCCTCAGTACCTCCCCAATATCAAGTACCTACGCCTATTTTACCTACCTCTACCTATAAACAAACTGCTAGAAACGGAAAACAAACAAAACAGCATAAAATAGGTTACCTACCTATGTTAAATTATTGCAATCAAAAAAAGTTTCTGCTTACCTACCTGACCTGCACAGGCACAACGCTACCATGCTCCACAATGAGGACCTCTCCCAAATCCCACTCGCCTGAATTGCATAAACCCACCACAGGTTATCCTTCGGTGACCTGACCTTTCCAAAGGAAAATTCACACATGTGGCTTCACCAAACCATATCGCATCTTCATATAGCAATAACCAATTCCGGTCGCATCTTTTCGGTTAATTTTAACGCTAGCAGGAAAAAAACTTCTACAGTGGGGATGATGTTCGCAAAATTGGATAAATATTTTCAGGGCAGGGCTAGTAGGTACCTTTCCATTTGCGAGCAGTGAGATAACTACTCGTTTCATCATCTAACTACATCACCTCTCCAGAGTTGTTGGCATGGAGCAATGGTGGGTGACGCTCTGCGGCATGGCATGCACCGTGCCAGGCATCCATATGGTTAGGTTCAAGACAACATGGCACCACTTGGATTCATGCTCATGGCATTGTTGAGGGTGCCCACTGGAGTCAATTTTCAACATTTCAGGACACATGTAGGTAATTTTCCAGATTTTAAAAAGACATGGCCTAAATGCTCTTAATGGGGGGTTTGATTTTGTGTATTGGGGGGTGCAAAAAAGAATGGGAAGTCACTCTGGGTGAAAGCATTGCCATGGAACTCTCAAAGGAGGGTAATTCTTCAAAATGTTCAGCTTTTTTCTGGTCAGAAACTTTCTGTTTCAATCCCTGCGGGATATATGTCATTTTAAAATGTGCAGTTCATTTCAAAAAAATATGAAAAATATGACATTCCAGAACATTTCCAGGACCGGTGCCATGGGATTGAACTTGGCAGACACATACTGATGTCGTCTGCATGCCCTCCTTACTGCGGCCAGTAGGTACGTTCAGCGTCGGAACCTTGTCAGCTCAAATAGGGGTTGTCAGACGCCTTTTTCATAAAATCGAAATTGATCTGCATCTGGCAGATGGCGTTCCGCAGAGAGCATACCAGCCGCCTTCACCATACCAATATAAAATGCCTGCATTTTTGCAGCTATTTCAACAAACAAAACACCAAACAGGACATTGTATTGCTACCAATAAAAAATAAACAGCCGTCCGATGACGATGGCCACACTCAGTCGATGATACCTAACAAGTCACACATGAAATAAGAAGAGGTCTTCTTAACTTAAACTGGGATGATTTTAAAGCAAAAACCGACTGCTAGTGTTAATGCCACTGAGGAGCAGACATAACCAGAAAAATAATCAAAATGAACTTCAAAACAAACAGAGCAGATGGTACATGGATCGTGAAATGCTTCGAAAAGGCATTTCAAAGACAGAATTTAAAAAAGCCTTTTTCAATTCAAGACAGTGCTTTTCCAAGTGAAAGCAGGCCGGCCTTTGCAGCATTTCAAATGATGAGATCTGATTGTTAGCAGCATATCAAAGATGAGATATCTGTTAGCAGAGTTCAAACGAGATATCTGTATGTTAGCAGCATTTCAAAGACAAGATCTGTTGGCAGCATTTCAAATGACAAAATTGTGGTCCTCACCTGCAAAAAGCTTTCACAATGTCGCTTGCCAATGGCGTCTGTAGACAACAACCACCGTTGACCACTCATATTGCAGGTGGCGAAAATATCACATGTGCTGGTGAAGTGGCATGAATGCCACGCAGCTATAAGACAAGAAAGGGTCTTTCAGATGTGTCCCAGGAAGAGCTTTAGGTTGCAAACAGCTGCAAACCTGTACAGAGTGGTAAAAGTGAGTTTCAACCAAGGAATCTCATTCAAAAGCAACGGTGCTTTATTGGGGAATGGAGACACCAAAAGACTGATCAGGCTGGCGGACGACAAATACACACAACTGCAAATATCTTTTCAGGTCTATGCCTTGCATGAGCTTTTCAAAGGCACTGTGGGTTCATGGGGTTAAGAGAAAATTCAAATCAACAAATTCTGAAAATTGCTAGTTGAAAATATTGTCAGCCCGGAAAGAGTTGTGTGCGAGTTCGGTCTTCAACAGTTTCGTCTGATGCAAAGAATTTTTGGTCACCAAGCAGCAATTATAATGAGAATGAAAAAAAAATTCAGGAATAGTTAGAATTGCCTAAATTAAAAAATAGGCAGTTTAAACTTTGGCACAAATTAAAATTTAAAAACTCAGAATTTTAAAATTCTGTTAACACCGAACTTCACTGAAAAACAGGCAGCGGGTTGGTGGGCAAGGGCAATCATCAAAACGAGAGCTTCCTTCGTCGTGGAGGAAGGCCAAGACTACCCATCACCAAACCTTGGTCATCACTGATTTTCACAGATGTCACGTCTGCTGAGCTCTTTCGCTTCCGGACTGGCAGGTAATCTGAAAATAGAAAAAAAAATAGTGATTGTGAAACATTTCAAGCCATGCTACATCAAGTCTGGACAACAATGTTGCAGCACGTCTTCAAAAGCTTCCCACACATTGCCAGTGGGAGATTACTGTGGAGCAACAGGCGGACATCAACCAGTAGGTTGACAACAACTGATAAGCAGTGTGGGCAGGGCTGCAAAAAGTCGTGTGGAGCCCTGGAGCACGGATTTTGGAGCCCGGTCACATTTTGGTCGAAGAGCTTTTTTTTTGCTCGTCAGCCCGGTCGAAAATTCAAAAGGTTTATTTCGCTCGCCAATCACCATTTCTTTCCACAGTCGGAGAGGCGACAGTCGGAGAGGTTTTTTTTGCTCCCCAACCCATTCTATCCCGGTCGGCCCACAACCGTCACGGAAGCAATGCTCCCATGCTCCCGACTATTTTATCCCTGAGTGCAGGGCTGCAAAAAGTCGGGAGCACGGGAGCATTGCTCCCGGGACCGTTGTGGGTCGACCGGGATCGAAATTGGGCTGGAGAGCAAAAAAAAAGCTCTCCAACTTTCGTCCGGGACGGGAAGACATGCAGATCGGCGAACGAAGCAAACTTTTTGGGATTTTTCGACAGGGACCGAAACGGGCTGAAAAACTTCATCGACCAAAATTTGACCAGGCTCCAAAATCCGTGCTCCAGGGCTCCAAACGACTTTTTACAGCCCTGCCTGAGTGTGGGTAGGGGGTTAGGTGAGTTAGGTCAGGCTTGGTTGGGGTCAACATGGGTGGGTGACATAAGTAGGGAAAGTGGGGACAATGGCATTTGTGACAAAATGTGGAAGACAGCCAGGAATTACATAGTTAGGTAGTTTCGTGAAGTTCAACCATTTTCTTCTCAAGTGAGCAAAATTTGTCACTTTTGGTGTGAAAGTTTTTTTTGTTTCGGTTGGTAGCCCCAACAAAAAAGCAGTCCCATTTTTTGTCTGCGTGTGGGTTTTCAGATTTTGACTGTAATGATGGCCTTGAAAAAACCATAATAATGATAAAACCCACTAACACTGGAAATAATTAGGAAAGAGTGTTTTCTGGAGTTGTTATTGAGTTGAGACTGACAAAAGACATGCTCTCTTGGTTGATCGGGTTTGCCTGACCAAACTTTTGTAACTGTAAGCACAGAAAAATGAAATGAGACAAAATGTTATTTGGAAAATTAGTTCAGTTTTGACTGCTGAGGATCACGTGGACAAGGTGATGCACGGAATCGATTTCAAAACTGTTCAATATCATTTTTCAGTGTTTGCATCACGGTTTGGCCTTCTGTATGATCATGGCCTGTACCATTGGCTGTCTCCATTTACACTGCAAAAATGACATTTTGGTAAATGGGGGAAACTGAGGAGATAAACCGCAAATGTGCAAAAAACAGGTATGAACAACAAACAAGGAGTACCAAGGTAAAATGCCATGCAAGTCGACATGTACTGGCCCCAAAAACGTACCTACTATTTTTGCAGCAGTGAAGAAGAAAACGTATTTCCACCAACGACAGGGTGCCCATCGATTTGTGAAAATGAAATTCCCCGACTTTTCTAGGTTTGTCGGTAAAATTCCCTGACCTTTATTTACATCACAGATATGTCAAAATACACGTACGAATACCTACATAAAGAAATAGTTTCTTCAGGTCTCGGTGAACACTGTGATCATTGTCTTGGATTGGATTGAATTGTGGGATAAAATCACCGGCAAGAATACCTACCAAAGACAAGTGCTCATACTTTAGGCAAAAATTGATGGAATTCTTTGGAAAAGATTACCAAGATTTGAG
>JASGXE010019818.1:0-16540 GCA_030068105.1 Sinentomon sp. SZTP_YWyxl
GGCAGTAGAAATTAAAATTTTCAAAACTTGGTCAAAGATATTGTTCGCAAATTAAATTGTTGCGTTTTTGATGTCAGTATCGTGCGCGGAATTGGAGGCTCGGACGGTTTTTCGTAACCGAACATTTTTTGTTTTACTCGTATCATAGAACCTGTCCTGAAAATTTGACAGTTCTAGGGTGAAATCTCACCTGCCCTATGAATACCCCAAAATGGTCCATTTTGGGGGGTTTTGGGTGGGCATAACTCAGTAATGGGGGGTCGGATCAATTTTGTCCACTGATTAACTTCGATTTGTATGGTCCTGGGGAATCTATTCTGGGTTGATTTACGGAACACCCTGTATGTATTGTCAGCATACGCTTAACCCTGAAGCCGTTTTGGCTAACGTCATTCATCAAGAGATGCTGCTCAAATTGGGCTATGCATTGATTTTAAAAAAAAATTAAATCACCTTGCACGTCAGCTCAGTTTGATTCAGAATTTCGCACATTTGGGAGTAGGTATCCTACCGAAAATGAGGGAAAATTCCAGCAAATGTCTCTTCTGTTGATTATGGGAAATTACTGACGTTTGAAAGATCTTGACAGGTGCATATTGATGGTCCGAAAGAACTTTTCGTCAGGCGGAATTCGATGACTACATTTAAATTTTCTATCGACTGCCCCAAATGCAGCTACTAAAATTGCAAAAAAGACGCATGAACTTACGATAGTAATGTGCAATTCGAAGTTCACAGAAGACAGATATATCAAAGAGTTCGTCCGAAAATTAAATGCACCGCAAGCACTTTCAAAATGGCTCTTCCCTCGGCAGAATTAGAATTAAAAATGGCGCGAAGTGAGTCGAATTTGCCAACTCTGGTCCGAAGGCAACAATGCCCACTTTGTTGCTTTTTAAAGAAAATTTGGCGCAAGTGACGCGGTAGAAATTAAAGTACAACAGCAGGAGATCAATGGTTGCCTTCTAAAATTTACGGCGCCTTATTCAATGAACCCAACGCAGTGATATTGATCCGAATCGCAGAAACGGTTATTCTGACATAAACTTCCAAAAAATGTCAGGTCATTTTCCCACCCGGCTTTTTTCAATTAATGACATAGGAATACGATCACATCTGATTTCGCATAATTAGGGTTCGCATAATCTGGCTTGGCATAAATCGGGTTTCGCTAAATTTGGAAGAAATGGCTCACTGGGGTCCTTTTATGCGAAACCAGACTCTCATCGGTGTTCGCATATCATGAACTGCTGAGAAGGAAAGCCATTCATTTAGGCCCCAAGATGAAAGAATTTTCTTCGAGTCTATCACCACATGCTTCAACCGGGAGGCCAGTTTACAAACCCTGCCGCGACTTTAGATGGCAGGCCGGGGCCCCCACCGAGCATGTTATTTTCCGAGAGGGGACAAGGTTAGGTCAGGTTCAGATAGCCTTAGATAAGAAAGAAAAATATATGTTTCTTTCTTGCGAAAATAGGGCCCCAATCGAGCATTCTTGCACCAAATGCTCTCTGCCATCCAAAGGAATGCCCTCGGAATTTCCTTTTCTCCATATGTCGCTGCTGACTTTACGTGTATTTCAACCAAGCCACATTCTAAGTCGTCTTTACGTAAGCGTATCCATATATTTTGAGAACTGATTCGGTGTTTGGATATCCTGCGTGCGATTTTGGAAAATTTTTGTCCACATATATTTCGAACCTTGTTCTATTGTTGCGCAAAAGGACAGTGATATCAGGCTTTTGATACTCAGTGGATAAGCAATTGAATTCGATGTGTTTTTTGCACTGATGAAAAAAGTGCAGATTTTTCAAAAGAGACAATACCAACCCAAGCTCGGGCCATTTTGGAAGTAGTCCACGGTGGCCGGTGTCCTTTGTTTGCCACCATTGTCGAACGAATTCCACAACACCCCTGATACAGGGTGTTTCAAAATTACCCTTGCTCACAAGCAAAAAAGTCGGTTTGTGAACGAGCAAAATTTTGATGGTTTTCAGAGATAGTTGTAAATGATGACAGATCAACTGCAATTAATGCTAGCCTTAACATCATTCTACCTGCTAACGTAATTAAAGTATTATTGCCCGAGAATACTTTTAGAAAATCCACACCAAAATTGCCCTGTCTGCTCGCAGAATCGATGAAACATGGTCAAAACGAACATTCAATCATCAATGTCACAAAAAACATCTAGAAAAATTAGATATCCTACAGAGGAGAAACATCGTTCTCATGAGACATTCACTAGGACATTCGTCTTCAGCTTCAACTTCTTATTTTTCTAAAAATCAAAGGGGGCAATAGCAAGACTGGAATTTTATGGCATCTGCTCTGCGGCAAAAAGTAGCAAATTCACAGTTTTATAAGAGCCCACTTCAGAACAACGTGGAGCTTCAACGAGTTGCATGAAAATGGTGGAATTTTGTACTGGTGTCAAGGAAGAGTCCCTCTAGTGATTTGAGAATGTGGTTTTGATCAGGGTTACACACGTTGCATTTTGACAAGCAGTTCTCAAAATATCTGGATACGCCTACGTACTGACGCTTTTGAAAATTTGTGCCGGATTTTTCATGACTGGCCTGCAAGTCAGGTATCGATTGTCGATTTGGTCATCACAAAAATATAACAGTCTATTACACGTCACCAGCAAACTATTTTAAGCGGAATGATGTCTATTTTCGGCTGTGATTCCTGGGTACAGAAGCCCTCTCCCTCTACAACAAAATCATCGAGCCATAGGCCCGAGCGTGTCGTGGATTATCATCGATTGTGAAATTTTAACATCATTAATTTTTTTCACAAGAATAGGTACCTATTGGTATTTACGTCATTAATGATGTTATCATCGGGCAAAGGAAAGAAAGCTTAAGGGAGCCTCTACATGTGTGCAGGGTGTGCCTGTGTGCTCTGATTTCTGAGCACAACTTTCTGGCATCGGTGGACACCGGTGACTGGGGCAGAACGAACTGAGGCAGAAGTGGACTGAGGCAGAATTTTCGCATTTTAGGAGGCTGATTTTTTTAATTTCTACAGGTTAGGTCAGGTTAGGTTAAGTTAGGACAGGTGTGCTCCCACCTCCATGCAAAAACTCCCTCCCTTGTCCAATTCTACCTCAGTCCTCTTCTGCCTCAGTCCACTTCTGCCTCAGTTCGTTCTATCCCAGTCCCCCGATCCATCGGTGAAGCCTTACCAGGAACATCGTAAAGCTTCAGCAGTCAATAACTCAGGTGATTTGGGCCTGCGATTCGGACCGCTGACCTTCCTCACAAAGACAAGGATAACGGCTGAAAAGAATATTTGCAGCAACCTACTCAAGGAGGATACAACAATGGGATGCACAATAACTGTTGCAGATGAAGTTTGGGACACCCTCGCCAGAGGAGGAACAAATAGACCAATTTTCCATCGAAAAGGAGGGGATTAACCTTTTGTTTTTTAAAGAAAATTGGAATTCCTCCAGGAAATTGGAATTGGAAAAGAAGCAGTCGTTTATTTCCACACAGAGGTCCACAATGTGCTGTTGGGAAACGAAGCATTTTTTATTCTTAAGGTCCCAAGGGTCCCGAAAGGTCAAAATATAAAGCATTCTTGATGTGCTCCCAAAAGGTCCTGCAGGTTTCCACGAGGTCACGAGGTCAAATAAAGCATTTTGATGCGGTCGGACAGAGTCCCATGAGGTCTCACACGTCAATTAAAGCATTTTTGGTATGGATCCATAAGGTCATGCCATTGGCTTCAGTGACGTCCCACGAAGTCAAATAAAGCATTTTAGAGCGATTCCATGAGGTTCCACGACGACAAATAAAGCATTTTTGATGCAGTCCAATAAGGTCCCACAAGGTAAAATAAAGCATATTTGATGCATGCCCATACCGTCTCAAATGAGGTCCCACGAGGTCAAAAATATACACACATGACTTCCCGTTAGGTTCCGGACGCCTAAGATCCTGTGAGATCCTCTGTCTCATCCACAAGCACAAAATTCAAAGGTAGAGCATACGACATTTCGCTCTCTCTCTGCCATTTACAGTGATGTCATCCGTTGCTAGAATTACGTTAGCCGAATTGGCTGCGGGAGACGGACGACACCTACTCATCTCCTTGGACCTCCATCCTTCGAACTGTCGGTCAAATTGAGCTCATGTATTAACCAAAAACCCATACCAGATGGCCTTTGCTAACATCAGCCCATTCCAAGTCGAACGTCCGACGTGCTTTCATCTTCATCCGATTTCAACAAATACGAGCATTGGGATCGGGGGACTGAGATAGAACAGACTGAGGCAGAAGTGGACTGAGGTAGAATTGGACAAAGGAGGGTGTTTTGGAGGGAATTTTTGCATGGAGGTGGTAGCTTACACCTGTCCTAACTTTACTTCACCTAACCTAACCTAACCCAGAGAAATTAAAAAAATCAGCCTCCAAAAATGAAAAATTCTGCCCCAGTCCATTCTGCCTCAGTTCGTTCTGCCCCAGTCACCGGTCCCGAGCATTGGAAAGAATTGGTGTCTCGTCATTTTTGCAGGGTCAACGGGATGCAAAGTTCATGCTTTTGTGCGAGGCAGGAGAAAGGGTGCTTGTTGATCGCAACCAATGAGGCCTCGTTGGATTTTGATGTCCTTGGGAGCAGAGCCAGTGCGGGCAAATCCCCTCTGCCTGCCTCCTGCCATCATCTGTCCGATTGGAATAGAATGAGGAACAAACGACCACCACAGTTCAGCTTCTCTTCCTGATCAATTTGCTCCGACGATGAGACCCCATAGTCTCGGACCTCAAACGCGTGTTTGCTGCGAGAAAGATGTCCAACTCGCCTACAAGTTAAACGACCCTGGAAGTCTCTACCCTCCTTCTATAGTTCACCATTTTTAATGAGGGCCCGGGGTCAGGGTCAGATTGCGAAGTTCGATGTTTGCAGGCAGAATTGGCTTAACTTTTTGCACATATGAGATAAAATTTTACACAGAATTTGGAACTTCTATCTCTTCTGGTTCCCGAATAAATAAAGGTATAAGTTCTGAAACAAATGAATTAGACTTACCGTCGCTTTAATTCAGGATGTGATAGTGCTAGGATGTTAAAGATTTGGCACACTTACGTGAAAACAGCTCAAAATTTTCCTGACAGAGTCCGTTTCCACCTCAACTCATTTCCTTCACCACATTCGACTTTACTCATTGCACAATTTCAGAAAGCGAGGGCCACTATTTAGTTGTTTGTTTAGTCATGTCTAAAGTTTCGAATGGAAAATTACAAATTCTGACTCTGCAAAATAATTGCAAAAATCACCAATGCCAGAGACCAGAAAAGATGTTATGCAAGGATGCGAAAAAAAAACTGCGAGTGTCAACAGCAAATCCCTCCATAAACCACTTCTCAAGCTTGGAAGAAAACAGTCATTATTGAAAGCGGCCTACTTCAAATCAAATAACTTAATTTGCAAGGATGAGAGTCCCGGTGCAAATCAACACAAAACATCGATGGTGATATACCAACAGAACAAGAGCACAAAAAGTCATGTCACTTCAACTGCCAAGATCTGACATTTCGCTTGAAGGTGGAACGCCCTGGGTTCTAATGTCACCATATCCCTAACTGTCCCAAAAACCTCAGAACCCAGAGCGTTCCAATCCAATCATTCACGGACCGGACAGCAAAAGAATACTTCCCCACATTTGTGTGACAAGCAGCAGAATTAGAGCTTAAAATCATGGTCTAGTCTACCAAAATGACTCGGTGGCAATAAAAACTCCTTTGTGGACGACCAGCCACCTACATTATTCAGCCCCAAGAATAAACCAGCCAACCTAGCAACCTTCCTACAAGAAGCCTAGGAGTTCCACCCCAGTTCTTGCATCATATCGGACACACTAACCACTGGGGAGTATCTTCCTGTAACAAAACGGGCCGCCCTCCTCTGGACCCTCTCTACATCCTCAATCTGACTTATGTAGTAGGGATCCCACCCAGTTGAGGCACTTCCAAGAAAAATCTGAAAGTGACAAAAACTCACTTTTTTCTTGAATGTTGTCCATGGTGCCTCCCAAAGGAAGTCTTGAGCAACGTCGAGCCTTCAAGCTTGAACAAAATGCCAACAATCCTGTCTGAAAATGGCTCATGTGGAGTAACTAGGCTAAAAATGGAACATTTTACCCCCACCCAGATGTGCTTCTCGTGGTCCTTTGACGCCCCTGTCCGACAACAGAGTTGTGTTTTCAGACTGGCATGTCCATTTTCATCCATTTTCGTAGGTGCTGTGCACCCGGAAACTGTGTAAAAATTTCTTTAAGCTATCTCTGAGGAAGATGATTCCGCATGATAGCACATGGTAAAAAACGCCTTGTAGTTTTGACAGTAAAAAAATCCCCCCAGAGTTGCCATTCCACATGCGGCAACATTGCAGATTCTGCAAGCCTAATAATTTTGATGTATGAACGAGCCTTTGTGTTGCACAAGTCAACCTCCAAATTTTCCGTCACTCCATTCATTTGCCGTGGTGTGGTGTTCGCAATGACTCCGCGTTCAGGTCGTCTCCCAACCTGTTTGTCGAACAGGTTCAATTGCGAGTGCCGGTCAGTCCGAATCTGGGCTTCGCCCCCACCCCAATCTGTTGGTTACCTGCCACTTCGCTTTGCCTCGCGTTCGCAGGAGTCTGTGTGCCTGGCCTCCCACTTGTATGCAGGTGTTTTATTGGAGCAAGCATGGCAAAAACACCAGTTAAAGAGCACTGTAAGACAAAAAGGGAACAATTTCAGACACAAATGTTGAGACAAATATGTTGCCCAATGAGAACAGGAAATCGTGTTAATTCATCATGTGCCAGAAAAAATGCCTGAAGTCATGGGGTGGTTTCTTATCAGCCAAAGATTGACCCTCAAAACTGGCCCAATCTTATGGTTTGAGAGGTCCAGGGTTCACAAAACGTTTTGGGATTTCATTTCTTGACATTTGCCGATTCCATTTCCTTGACCTTTGCTGATCCATTTTTCTGCCTTACCAAAATAAAGTGTCGCTGTCAAATGTCAAAAGCCGCTGCAGGCTTTACGGGTTCTGGGTCATAGCCCGAGATAGGATCCAATGGGCGGGGCTTCTGGTTTAGGGTCCGTCACTCAGAAGCTTAAGAAATCTTGAAATTTGGGTGTTTATTTTGGCCTCAAAATTTTGTTCCTCGAATCGTTTTTTGGGCTCACGGGATTCTCATGATCCTGATTTTCCCTGACTTTCAGCATATTTTTAGCAATTCCCTGACTTTTAATGTGATTTCCTGACTTTTCCTGTGTTTCCCTGACTATGGGAATCCTGCAAGTCTTATCATAATTAAAACAATCCAAGAATGACTTGTTCAGCAAAACTCGAGTTCACCTCCAGGGGTCCAACATCAGTTGATTGGTTTGCAAGGAGGCCAACCCCAGTTAACCCTCTGCCACCCGGAATTAACACAACATGCATTCATCATTTCCTGTAAAGAAACGAGGGCAATGTAGCATTCGTTTCTGTGATTTGTTCTTCTGCGATAGAAATTGCCTAGAATCTTTTCTCATTGTCTAGAATGTCCATCGACTTTAAACCGGAAAACCAGATCAGTCTTGATTGGGTGCTTAACGGGGGGAACTCAGTTTCGGCAAACTTTTTTCTTTTTTGACCGATTTTGTTCAAATTTTGCACACTCTTTGGAACCAATCTAGACAACTTCTGTGCAAAATTTGAACACTGTAGCTCTTCTGGTTTGGCCACAGCAGCCATTTTAGGGTAAAAAATAAGGCGATGTTCTGTCTCACGCACAGCGATAACCACACGTGTGAGAATGCCCAAATTCGAGTTATTGGTGTAAAAAACCATTCCAAAGCTTTTGACGAGGCCCGATTTCTTGGTTTTGGCCCCAGAATTGTGGGGCAGATGATTTTCTGTCACTCCGGTTGAAAAGCGGTAAATTTTTATCATTTTTTTCCTTCGTCTTGTTTATAACTCGTAATGGAGGGAGCAATTATCAAATGTAGCCTTGTCAGTCGTTTTTATAATAGTTTTTTTTACATAAGTGGGCTACACCAAATTTGAACATGAATCATTCCACGGGGCAGAACCCAAAAGGTTGAGAAAAATAGCATCAAAGATTGAGAACATTTCCGTTTCACTGCTGATTTCACCGCAAGCAGTAAATTCATGCCTCTGGTCTTTCATTTGCCATTTTTTTTTAATTCCAGAGATTTGCAATTAGTTTTCACAATCAGAAATTAGACATTTCAACGCATCTGTTCCACACATTAAAAAAATTTGACAATTTTTCATTTTTAGGAAAAAATCTAGGTTCCCCCTTAAAAGTTCGCTCATGCTCCCATTTTCTATGTGAATCGCAGCACAGTGAGTTTGAGTTTGCCCAAGGCTTCCGAAGTGAGCAGGAAAGCACCAAACAATTGCTGCGAAGGGGGTTCGAAAAAGTGTGCTCTACTGAAATTTTTTTTCGAAAGTCAAGTCTTGCTTTCACTTCTTTTTTTTTCGGAAAATTTGAAGGGTCTTTAGCCCACCACCCACAATGGAGGAAAACAACCAAGGGCCATCAAACAGAGATCTCTCGAATTTAAGGGACAAAACCAGTGGAGGGGGATAAAATTAAAAGTGATTGAATAATAAAGTTTTTTTTATACACCAGCACTGTGGATCAAGATTGAAGGCAGCACAGGCTTCGATTTCTTTATTTAATCTCCATGGTCTCATTTTCGCAATTTTTCACATTGTCGTTTCCTCTTCTTCCCAGTGTTGAAAAAATGAGTAGTGGACGTTTTTTCCAGAAGGGGCAAGTGAAGAACAGCAACATGGTTTTTGGACCGCCCAGAGAGCTTCTGAATTTAAATCTATTGGAAGCTGACACAAAGATGGCAAAGTGTGTCACTCAGGCAGGGAGGCCACAAAGAGAACACCTCAGGTCAGAATAAAAATAAATATCGCTCTCGGGAAAAGAGAAGTGGCAAAATCCAGGAACTGTTTGACCTGCCTTTACACATTTTCTTCTTGAACAAAAAACCTGGAATTTGGAAAGAAACAAAACAACTCGAAATTTATGCAAAATTAGTTTTTATTTTAAAAAACATAAAAAATATTTACAAAAAGTGCAGTGTCAACACAGAACACACTTAGGGTTTCGTTCTGTGACTGCCTGCATCCTTCTCTTCAACAGAATATTTTCTCTGCCACAATTTTGAAGAGAAAAACAGCCAATCATGGATCAACAAAAATAATTACCTTTGGGGTCATGGGTCATGCCATTTGGCACAACCTTAGTTTTGATAAGTTGAAAGTTACCAAGCCCTGGTCGCTTGGCTCAGTCAGCAAAAATACAACACTTTCTAAATATTTTTGTCCGAATGAAAGAAGTATTTTGTCTCTGTCCCAAGGATGGTACCTCTCAGGATCTGCACAAGTTAAAATGCTAGAAAAAATTGTCAGGAAAATTTGCTAGGTGGCACAAGACGGCGGGAAGCAATTTGAATTTGCCATGAATTAGGGGCACTTTGTATATTATGAAATCTGCTATTTTTTCCGTACAATTATGGCCTGGGGCTTCAATGGAGTTTCTCGAGCAGAAGAAACATGTTGAAAATTCCAAAATCCATTCTCGTCCTCTCCTTTCTACTCTCTCTCCTTCCAGCTTCCCCACCTTGCACTTC
This sequence comes from Sinentomon sp. SZTP_YWyxl, assembly GCA_030068105.1. NCBI lineage: Eukaryota > Metazoa > Arthropoda > Protura > Sinentomata > Sinentomidae > Sinentomon > Sinentomon sp. SZTP_YWyxl. Next base: position 9,660 of record JASGXE010019818.1, read on the forward strand.
GCTGTTACTGCCCTGTTATTTATCCCAAAACCCTCTCACTCCTTCCCAACCACTCTTCATTCCTCCCACTCCCCCTTTCCTCCCCCAACATGTTTTCATGAAGGATTCCAACTCTAGAGGGATGCAAGTCCATTTCGGAAGTTTTTTCATGGACACAATATTCTCAACATCATCATGAACTGGAAAATGAATCATTCGGTGGCGGCAATCTCTTCCTTGCTGATCCGTGTGATAAATCTCAGCCTCATCTGCAGGGCCGGACGCAAGTTACGTATAATTTCCTCAACCTCCGATTTGACGCTGTCACCCGTAAACATATACTTTATGTGATATCTGAAAGATCATTCAAGGTTAAGGAACAAATCAGTCTAACAGAATGGAGACAAGACAAGACAAAGCGTAAAATTGCAACGTCATGCAGTGTTTAAGAACGTAGCACTCCATGCTGAGGGGGACATACGGGAAGTTTTAATGAAAAACTGCCAATGCAGAAAATTGGAGGAAGTTGCTCGAAATCCGGCTCTGTGACCTTGCTCAGTGTGAAATTTTGCCTCAGGTGACCAAATTTCAACTTTGTATGTCGAAAATTGAGCAAGAAAAGCCCAAAATATGGCAGTCGCTTGAGCTAAATAAAACATTGTTAGAGATATACCTACAACCAGAAAGATCCAAGGTTCTCCTTTTTTTGGGTTTTTCAAATGTTTGGGTCACCCTTTTTGAGCCTTTTTTACAGCTGTTCCAGTGAAATTGTCCATCCTGGAGTAAAATTGTGTGTTGAATGCAATGGTGATATGGACAATTTTCTAAAAAGCAAGCTTCCAGTTGGAAAAAGGATACAGGGTGTCGCAGACAGGGTCCGTATAATGGAGGTGTTTGCAGTTGCGATCTACATTGCCAAGCAGTTGGTACAGTTCCACCGTGATTTCAAACAGACTTCTGGCACCCTCATCGGAAAGCCGTTGAAGAAATGGTGCCACCATGTGAAGAACGAACAAGAACTGCTCCTCCGTCTTGAGAATCGGCCTTACCTTCTCCCTGAGGAACCTGAAACACGAGCGAGATTGGAGAAACCCAAGCTAGATTTCAACTAGGTATGCACTCGTTATCAAAAGTTTTCGAACATACTCGCAGGAACACAGTTTTAATTCAGGGTAAATTACACTCGTGTGTTTCAAGCCCTGTTGAACGCCACATGGCCTTTAAAATTTCTCCTATGTTCGAAGACATTTGGTAAACTCTGTGTGTACCTCGTGAGTCATTTCTTTTGCTGACGAATGAGTCATCAATTCAGAGTTTTGTAATTGTGTAGAAGAGCCAAAAGAATGCCGCCTTGTATGGACCCGTCAAAACGCCATTTGATGCATTTGTGTTGCTCTTCTGACAATGACGGAGAGAAGGGTGCGACGGATTTTGACTTCGGTTGAAAAATCTCCATTTCCAAAAAAGCCGCATCTTGCGAACCGGAATCAAGAAAATCTAACTGGTCATTTTCAACCGACGTCAAAATCCACCAGATCCGTTATCCCGCTGAATGTGTACGAGAGTTCTGGTCAGGTTACTCCTTTTCGTCGCAAACCTGTCAGCGCACAGTTCCTGCATGCATGTAATAGACCTAAACGCTTTTCTGCAACACAGACCGAAACATTCTCCCAGTCGACGCTCCTAAAATGAAGTCGATGACCGTTGAAAATTTGTTCCGCTGAAATGCAAATTTAATGCGTCATTTCAATTTTACAAGTGCTCCGTCCAGAGTTCATGCACTTTTCCCTGCATATGAGCACAATTGACAAAATGGTGTAACCGAACCAGGTTTTATCTGGAGCCCCTGATCTGGATATCCTCGGGATTGCATGCCCTCTGACCAAATCGTCAAATCACTGATGTGAAGTTTGAAAAACGACGTGCAAAGTTGTTACTATTTTTCGCAGTGCGAGCAAAAGAGAAGGATGCAAAGTGGCTACTGAAAGCTTCACTCACGGCAACAACGGCGAAAACTGTCTCAGTGTCGAGTGGTGTAACACAGAGTGTATCAATGCCAAAGAGTAACAACATCTGAGATCCAAGATGGCGTTGTTGCACAACTTAAAGTTGAACAGCTGGAAAGGATTGTAGGAGAATGGCCACTCTTTCAGAATGGGACTGTCGATGAAGGAGAGGGCATAATCGTATACGGCCAACCAGTATGGCTCAGGTAGGGATGTCAGTATGATTCCAATTGCATTGATCCAGTGCTCGATCTTCGGAGGCGGCAGGAAAGCATAGCTGAAATGGAATCATCAGGTGGAGAAAAATCAGCAGCTGAGAATCAAAGTGAAATCAAAAGGAAATCGACCTGCAAACGAGGTATGCTCAAAAAAAGGATTTTAACGAAGCTTTGAAGTTGGTTTTCAACAACTGCCTCTAAATTGCTAATTTTACAAAAGTGGAGCAAAAGGCCGTAGTGAAATTACACAGTCAACATCAAAGTTCGATGTAGGCCATCCAGTCCCAAGATGGCAGGCATGTAACAGGCACCTACCACCATGTTTTGAAAAATTTACCCTACCCAAATTCCAGCAACACAACCAAGCAACCCCTAATCCATGTATTAGCACTGGACAATGACCTGTCTCACTCTGCTCATGTTGTTTCTTTTTGACTCAAACAAAAATCGCAGCGACGAGGTAATTCCTCGTTCGAATCCAGGATCATGGTGGAAAAAACTGTTAATTTGTGACAGCCCGAATGAATTCAAGTCGGACAAGCTTTAAAGAATTTGCCTGCACCAATTTTAAAGTTCTTTTTTGGCAAAAACAAGTGGCTGATCCAATGTTTATTCATTCTTGGTGCTGGTTTTTTCCATGAAATGGTGCTAAAATGCAATTTTATATTCAGTAAATTTCTACGCTCTGCACATCAGTTTTTCTGCCTTTTTCCATTTAGTATGTTAGGGCAGATCGCAATCTCCTGAGCAAGCAGCAAAAGTAGGCTACTCACTCAAAGGGACGACCTGTACCCCCAAACAAATTCGTACTAATAGTATTTTATGGAGTCAAGCATTACCAAGACTCTTTATTTTCCTTACTCATTAGTTTAAGGCACATGACAAGGCAACCTAAACCAAAAACATATGAGACCGAGAGAAAGAGTATCTTTTCTCGGGTTTTCGATTCCTTTTTTCTAAAGAAAACACATAAAATACCAGCAGAGAGAGCAGAAGTGTCAGCCCTGCAGAGTGGTAAATATGTAAGTCCAAACCAGCCATGACCTCACGAGTCAAAAAATGAAAAACATTAACAAAAATGCGTTCAAACTAAACTGTGATATGTGGCGCCATCTCTCATGAGTTCTAGGCTTTAAAAATACCTTCGCATTCACAAAACCAAAGATTTCTCACATTAGTCACATTTGTGTGGGGGTTGTGCAAAACAAAACAGTCCAGTGTGCTCATCGCCCAGAAGCGATCATTCCAGGTGATTTGACTTTTTTTCTTCATGAACAATATTATTTTACAAAATTTTCACTTCTGAAAAGGGGTCGAAAAGTGAGCTTTCATGCCTGGTATCGAATTCCTCTCTCCGAATTAGGTACTGTGGGCCAAAAATAGTGGCGGTTATAAAATTCTCCAGAAATAACTTAGCCATTTTGGACAACAGAGGTGAAATTTTGCATGCAACTTTGGAGGTATTGGAGGAAAAAATTAGTCAATTGATGAAAATACAAAAACTCACGTGCAATGTTTTGAGTGATTACCAATTTCAAAACGTGACAGCTCCAAAACCTTAAGATGTATTTTTTTTCCAAAATGATCAGCAAAAGGGGAACATGAAGGACAAAAACCCCACCCCCTTAATGACAATTTTGCCAAAACTAAAGCCTGCCAAAAGTATGAAAAAGACACTTACCCATTGAGAACAATCTCCAAGAGATTCGTAGCCACAACTGACGGTGCCAAGGGAAGAGCCATAAGTTCAACACAGACCACAAGTGAGGCATGTACAGATGGATTCGGAAACTCGTTGAATCGCCAATCCGTCGAAGGCATGCGTGACTTCCCATTTATGGCTGAAAAATAAACGCAAGAAATGATGATACACGAACCAAATGCAGCACAACGGTTTCGAAACACAACAAGAAAACTTCAGTTGCATGTAAAACGAAATGACAGGGCTGAGGATTCATTGATGCTTTTGAGACCTCCTAACCAACAAAACACAATTATTGGAATGATAGAAAAATGACCCTAAGAAAAGTAAGATAGAATAACAAAACGGGTCGGAGAGTGATCACAAACTGAATTCATTTTGATGAATGTGGAAAGCGAGTGTAGTTTTAAGGGAAATGGTGAAAAAGCATGTGTGTTTCCAGTGTGTGAATTTGCATCGCATGCTGAAATTTGCTCTTGTGAAGCCATTTCTCAGCAGATTTTACTCATTTTTGGACCAAAATGCTCAGAAAACATAACAGAATCAGGAGGGGAAGCATATCACAAAATGAGAAATTTTAATTTTTTTTTCACCATTCAGTAGGGTGGGCCCCCTCTTAAGTATCTTGAGAGGGTCTACCATAGTTTGCATTGCTCTTTTTTGGTGTCTCAGAACCAGGATGATCAGTGTAGCTGCCTTTCGGAAAAACTCGTGCAAATATCTTAGGAGATTCAAGTTTCAGCTGCAAGGGCGTGAGACAAGTCACAAGGGCATGAAAGAAATTAACTGAGCATGTCAGCTGTGGTTAAACTGCACTGCAACACGGGATCTTCTGCAGCAATGCGTCAAAAAAGGTTTCAGATCTTCAGCGGCAATGCTTAAAAAAGATTTCAGGTCTTCTGCGGCCATGCGTAAAAAAAGGTCTCAGATCTACAGCGGCAATGCGTAAAAAATGTTTCAGATCTTTTGTTGCGAACGTGTTAAAAAGCAACCTGTCTGTATGCCTCACCTAAAGCGTGGGGTCAAGACTGGAAAGCATGGTGGAATTATTAATTCTTAGCGAAAGATAAAGTGAATCCATTGTTAATAAAAAAAGAAGATTAATGAATAATCTTAGCGAAAGATTAATGCCATCTGTAGTGTCTAACCTCGAAAGGTGTCTTATAGACCAGCTAGTAACGACAATCCTGGGTAAAATCAGGCAAATACATAACTGTAAAATCAATGAAAACCTTCCAGACTAACCATCAACCAAGGATCCCACAAGTTTAATATAGTAGTTTAGATCTGGATTCCAGGTTGTGTCCTCTTGGGAACGCTTTAGGTAGTTGCTGTAATCCTCCGTAAGTGCCCAACCAGCAGGCCTGATGTCAGACAGTGATCCGGAAACAGCTGCAATGAGCTTACGTTTGAGAGCTGGTCTTTCGCGTAAGTTTTTTTCGTAATAGTGGAAGGTGTTGAACAGAAAGGTCAACGGCCGATCTGGAAAGATTAAGAATACATGCATTGAGAACCAAGCATGTTTCATATTCTGAGGTCATAAGAAAATGTCAGATTCCAGTTAGCAGAAAAAAGTAGCCAGGCACCAGCAGTGTGAATGGCCCTTCAGCTGATGGCGGAAAAAAAGCGTCCAGTTGGTGCAAACAGAGTAGGTATGCCACAATTCTTGCTAGCCTATAGGAAAATAAATTGCCAACGAAAAAAATAAAGTTTCACTGACTGCGGAGAACTGCAGTTTACAAAAATTTTTATCAAAGCTTTTATGAATTTATGATGAATCTTGCTTAATCTCGTCACCCAGTAAAATGCCAAGCAGATTTTTAAGGCATTGCACTAGAGAATCCAGTTTAATCAAATTTTGTATGGCACCATGTTCCGTTTTACACACTGTCAGGAATTACCTAAATTGGGGCCATTTTCGGATTGACCGAGTATGTTGGGAGACGTTTCGGCCCCTGGTCCGGAGCCTTCTTCAATTTTAACGGCACTGTTCTCCGCCGCTGGCGTTGTCTGCAAGCACAAAGCACAGCACCGTTGGTGTCTGAACTGCACAGTCGCACAACACCAGCGGCAGAGAACAGTGTTTAGACTTGAAGAAGGCTCCAGACAGGGGCCGAAACATCATCTCCGAACACACTCAGTCAATCCGAAAATGGCCCCAATTTAGGTAATTACTAACAGAATCCAGTTTGTTACAAGCAGACTTCCTGTGCCAAGAAAACCAGCTCTCATCCCTCATCAATACAATTTTTAGGTACGACATACACTGCTGCAAGATACATGTAAATTCTAACCGTGGAACTAACCGTGGAACCGATATAAACAACCCAGGTTGTCCAACAAATTTTCAAGTGACTTGATGACACGGGGAATTTCCAAGAATCGGTGAATTACAATATCGAGGACCTGAAAGAAAATTGTATACCAGCAACACAAAAATAGGACCTTTCACATTTGCAACAAACCCACAGAGAATGTGAAAATCTATTAAGGGGAGCGACTAAAAGTGATAATTTTTCAAAAAAATCGCTTTGGTAACTTCACATTTTCATAATCTGCATTCTTTTACGATCATTTTGCACTTTGTTTCACTCAAATCGGCCAACTAATGTGGACGCTACAGCTTCCAAAAGATACGTCCGAATCACTGCGGGCTTGATAGTGGTGCCTCGCGGTCGGGGAAATCCCAACTTTAACTCCTATTTTCTCGCTTTAATGTTTCGGATGATTTCCGCAACTTCAAAACCTATCTCCTCCCATGTTTTTCAACCGATTTTGATGAAATTTTGATCACATACCCACATGGAACTTAGAAATTGAATAATGGGGGCATTTTAAGATTAAGTGATCGGGAGAGAAGTTATGGCCTCAAGTTGACAGTGGAGCGCTACCGCTTTTTCCTTCATGCAACTTTAGATTCATATTCTGAAGCCCCCAACCTTAAAAAAAATGCCCCATTATTTTTTTTCCAAGGTT
>JASGXE010019819.1:0-15309 GCA_030068105.1 Sinentomon sp. SZTP_YWyxl
ACCCTGAGAGAACAACATATCAAACATCTGAGCATAAAGAGTTCAACGGACACTGAAACGTTTTTTGGGAAAGTCTTCCAAGTGAAATTAAACGCCATCCAATTCGAACAATGTGCAGCCCTTGAAGTTCATGGGAACTGCGAGAGAGAGTGAGCTCGAGATGCTGTGAGAGTGAGAGACAGCTTCAGTCATTCAATGTGCGAGACAATCCACCTGCTCCGAAACCGAAGCCATCCCACAAGCCAGAGCAGAAACCTCGAAAAAAATGCACCTGCAACATACATACATGGTAAAAACAGTCTGTTCCAAAAGCACTCAACAATCCTTTTGCTCCATTCCCAATGTTTGCAGATGGCTTTCCGGAATTTCTGCATCCCTGTTTTTTCTTCTTTGCAGTGAAGCTTCTTTGCTTCATTTTTTTTTTTTGGGGGGGGGGCTTCATTTTTCTGAGCACTGGCAGGATCCAGTTTTGTGTTGCCCACTCTATTCTGTGCTCTGTAAATGTGGCATGATCCCATATTGTGAACAATGTTTGGTATAATGCCAAGAACTCTTCGAATTTTGACAAATCAAATGGACATGTTTCAGGAAAGGCAAAAATACTGCATAATATCGGTTTACAAAAAACATGATTCAGATGATTGAGATGATTCAGATGTTTTACACAATGGTAAGAATTTTTGGTTTTCAAGGTACCTGACAACCCAACTTTCAAGAAACATGAGAGAGTACGTGCCTGCACAAACATACAAGTGTAGGAAGAAAAAGACGAACAGAAATGCATTTGTATCCATACAAAATAAACTTATCATCAAACAGCTTGGGTAAGTGATGGGATCTATCAATCGCAGATCATAATAATATCCGCTAGCTAGTTTGGGAGGCTGAAGCAGTGTCCAAGTAGCACCAAAAACAGCAGGTGCACATTCCAGCAGAAAGACACCATAAAAAGTGAAAAAATAGTCACAATCTTTGATAATGACTTTGGCATAGACAGTTTCTAGCCAACGCAGTGAAAGATTTAATGTTGACATCTTGTTTTTGCTGCTAGGTAAGTAGACTACCTACTTTGCCAAACCTCAAACTCAACTCGCCATCAATGCCAAATGGTAACTAGCTTGTCGTGGGACACTACTGGGCTTGGAAATGTAAGAGTTGTGATGATACCCACAGATTAACAATCCAAAGATCTCAGGGTTCACACACTGTCATTGAGCAGTGGTTCTGGAAATCGAAGGCAGGTAACAAAAATACCAACACAGACATACCGCACCGATTCAGGAGGAACCATCAATAAACATACAATGCAGCTTACAGAAAAAAAAGATAAAAAATGAATGTATTCGGTGTGGGAAACTTCATTATAAGTGCAATATGAATAGAACTTGCTAAAATTAGCTCTACTTGTCGATTGTGAAAGTGGACAGGGAGTGAGGAACAACAAAACAGTGGTGCAGGTAATAAAAAAGACTAAGAAATGTGTTCCCACAAAGTTACCAAACAGAGCATGGTAAGGAAAGTCAACATCAATTGAAGAAGCGGCACCATCCGCAAGACAAGTAGTCTGCACATCATCGCCTGTTGTAAAATAGGACAGCCTGGGAGATGGTAGTCCAGATCTAGTAAAAGAAAATCAGACGCTCCTGTGCTGTACGAGAAAGGAGTCTCCAGTTCCGTTTGATGTGCAGGTACTGAATGATCGCTCTGACACAGATCAGTAATCCGAAAGCCATGATCAGCCACCATAACCAGTTATTCTCATGCGAAGCCAGATCAGTGGAATGCTTGACGATGAAGGTCCACTTTGCCAGTGACAATCCAAATCCGGACAGTGCCCCATATCTAGCAGCAATGGTGTGACAGAAGCACATCAGCAGTAGAAATCCAATCCAGTTGAAGAGGAAGGCAACCATGAAAGCTGTGAAGAAGATGAAATCTGTCCCCAGCAGGCTTCCATCGACGTTGCCGCCATCTCCCTCTCCAACGTTGTCGAGAGCCAGGAATGCAAACGGTCTCGACGAGTGAGATGGAATCTGAGACGGCGTTCCATCGGGCTGATTCCTGCTCTCGCCTACCTCGTGCAGCTTCTGACGCTGGACATCCTCGTAAGTGGGCAAATCTGTTGCAACATCATAAGCTGGTGGTGCATTGAAATCGACCTTGGGAGGAGGAATATCGACATAATTTCCGGCGTAGTGACTGAACAACGCTTGCTGGTCGTCGGCAGAATGGGTCGATACTTCACCAGTCGATGTTGTGGGAGAGACGACGGGGGTCATCAAAACTGGCTGGGCAGCAACATCACTTTCTGATGCCGGAATGAGCTGAACTCTAATATTCCGATCCATCTTCTACAAAAGACAACTCTAGGTGTAATAAAAATACAAACAATGATTCATTGTTGGTAGGTACCTACCTTACCATAACTCAATCGTTAAAACACCCCAAATTCTGGGCTACGTAGCTAGATGCCCATTCAACATTGGCCTTTTGCAACATTTCTTCAAGTAGTGTGCAGCGGAAAAATGTAGATGTGCGGGGAATGCAATCATTCAAAGATGATGGATGATACATAGACACTGATCCACAGATCGACGACCCCATTGGTGATAAAATGGAGTTTGTTACATTGGAAACCCCAAACAAGTGAATAAATCAAACAGCAGGAATATGATAGGTGTCACACTGCTGACCTAATTTGAATTCTCAGGCACTGACAGTCAGATGCAATTTCCCAGTTTCATATTCTCTTTAATTTGACCAATAGGTACAATTTTCACTTTTTCATCTTCCGATTTTAGGTATTTCTAAGGTAGGTGCCCAGCTTAGACTCGAAGGAATATGTCACTTATTGCATATTAAAAGTGTTTAACCTTCTCATGCCATGAGTAAAGCTCAATTTACAAAATTCAAAGCTTTTGATGCCGATGCATCCACGGGCTGATGCTGTGAGTAAAATGAGCTTGACAAAATTAAATCGTGTAACACCCATTAGTTTTTACAACGGCAACCTGCAGTTTGATGCATTCAAATTGACAGTCGTGCTTACCTACTCGGTCATGCTTTCATTTGCAAATTGGAATTTGTGTTTTTACAAACTTTTGGGAGAGCATTCATGGTCCTTTTTCAGGAAAAAACCGGCAAAACGACACTTTTTGCCAAAATCCATCAGCACCTGTGCCAATGAAAATTGTACGATGGCATTTACATGTGGCATCCCGCATTACCGAGGGTTTTGGCTTGCATGAAAAGGTTAAATTTTCTCCAATAAATGATTGTGGAAAACACGTTGGGGTAAAAACAAATTGGCGATATCTGGTGGGTAGGCCTTTGGATGAACATTTGCCAGTTAAGACAATTTACAGGGTGTTCTGTAAATCAACCACCGAAATTTCACAATAGATTCCCCAGGACCATACAAATCGAAATGTATCAGGACAAAAAAGTGATCTGACCCCCCAGCATTGAGTTTTGCCCCCCCAAAACCATCCAAAATGGACCCTTTTGGGGTATTCATGGGGGAGGTAAGATTTCATCATAGAACTGACAAATTTTCAGGACAGGTTCTATGAAACGAGTGAAACAAAAAATGTTGTGACAAAAAACTGTCCAGAGCCTCCTACCCCATGAATATCCCAAAAGGGTCCATTTTGGGGGATTTTGGGGGGCATAACTCAGTAATGGGGGGTGAGATCACTTTTTCCCCTGATTAATTTCGATTTGTACGGTCATGGGGAATCTGTTCCGATATTTCGGTGGGTTGATTTACGGGACACCCTGTATAATTTAGGCTAGATGCATCAGAAAGTTGAGCTCTAGGCTCCAATCATCCTTCTGGACCGAATTCCACAAATTCACCAAATCCACAAATTCATCCTTTGTGGTTGGAAATGGCCATTGTCTGCAGACAAAATGCCATTCCCAACAACCCAAAATCACCTAAATGTCAATGTGTTGTATTCTGTTTCGTTGCTTCTTTTGTAAAATGGCACTATCATATCGTGATTCTTTTTTTTTTCTTTGTCAACAAAAATGAGATCAATTTTTATTTAACGACAACACTAAACAACAACAGAAATTATATTAAATTTAGCTAAGTTACAAAAAAATTTAGCTCTTTTAAAAACGAGAAATTTGATTCAACCGATAGAGGAACAAGGAAAAAAAATAACAGAATGAAACCGAAATGATTGAAAATAAAAATATATTTTGTCGAGAATGTCTTTCAGCTGGGTGCAATCATAACCTAGGTACCCATTGATGTGGACACAGAGGTACATTGATGATTTGTGGGTCCTATGATTGTTCTTGTGACAAATGAGGCAGCCACATAAAAAGTACCCATTCAATAAAATAATGCAGATGCCCATGGTGGTGTCCCGGTTCTTGGATGGACATGATAATGGTGATTACAGCATCAGAGTTTACATTTTTTAAACGCAATGAAAGGTCATCACTCAAAGGTCCCTCATAACATAAATGAGAATGAAACACATAGGTAGGCTTTTGTGGACCAAACTCAGAGGAGGTCTTGCAAGTAGTTGGTAGAAGGAGCAACAAATAAAAATACCTCATCTTTAAAAATACAACTAACCTCTACAACAGATGTCTTCCCCACCAACAGAATTATAAGCTGCAGATATTTCTGCCAATATTCAATGCTAGAATGCAATTATAATTGAATATCTCATAGTCCTGCAGCTTGAAATCCTAATTAAAAATGTCAGAAATATGCAGTAATTATCCACACTAATTTTCAGAATAACTGGTACCTACATAACCAGCAATCAAGTAAGTACATAATCTTAAGTGTACACAACATGGCACATCCGCTGACCTGGTGGAAGGCCAGCGGGCCTTGAACCAGAGGGGTCATCGGGCCTGCCTTCGACCGCGGAGTCCCCTGGACGAAGTGTTGGCCAGGGGACCCCCCTGATTGAAGGCTTGGGGATCACCAGAATTCCCCAGGGACAGGGCTGAGAGCACCCCTTTGCAGGTCCCTGTCGCTTCTGGCCAAAAGGCCAAAGGGGACCTTCAAAGGAAGTCAACCTCCACGATCGATTGCAGGAAGGTTTGTTCACAGGATAGCGGAATGCGGTTGCCCGCGGAGGAGTGACCCCTCTGGCGGAAGAACCATGGGTACCTCCTTGCTGCATGGATTTATCAACTATTTTTGAGCAATCTGGAGAGAGAGGAAGCGGCTCACTATTTATTGACCAGCCACATGGTTCTCAATTCTACAAATTTTCAGATAATGATAACACCCAATAAAGAGTGAATGTGCGAGAGAAAATAGTTCTGTTATTTGAAGGAGTGTGTGCAGAATAATAATTATTGTGAAGGTTGGTTTCCTTCACCCCCCTACCCATTCTTTGTTGATGTGATTAATTTGTCCATCTCCCCTTTTAGGTGACAATTGATGAAACAAAAGATGTAGCCTTCATTGTCCATCTTCACTATTCTGAAATCAACCCCACAGCTAGCCGCCGACCTGCGCCACAAAAATCATCCAGTATTTCCAAGACACACCTTGATTGAAAGACATGATATAAGCAGAGAATCGAAGGAAACAAGATGCGAGCTTCCGCTGCCGTCCGCTGCACGACTGTGCGCTTCATACGGAGTTGAAACAGAGAATAGTCTTTTGGTTGCGTTTGGATCCGAAATGGAGACCAAAAATTGTTGAATGATGATTCTCGAATGCTGGTGCTGCAGAGGGGAAGGGTTCCCGTTTGTTGGCATGGTTGGGTGCTGGAAAAGGAGGAAAGAGATTTGACTGGTGAAGTTTTGAACACGACACATGGAGCGAAGTTTTTTTTTTTCTGTCCGTGTTCGACATCGCAGGTGACCTGAATTTGTTGTTCTTCGAGTTGGTCTGGATGTTGATTGTTCCCGCTGGTTTCTTCAGTTGTCGTTCATCAGCAGTCGCAATGATGAGGAAGGTCTGTTTGTGGTAACCGGGTGATTGGTGGGAAGTTTGCAGCCTGCATTTCACCAAAAACGATAGCAACATAGCACCCCTTCACTGCCCCCAGATGTGAAAGGCAGAAAGTCAGGTGGAAAAGGACTCTGGTGCAATGTTTGTCCAAATACAAGTTTTTCTTTTCTTTCATTTACTGCCCCTGTGATTTTTTGCGACCCAATTTGACAACCGACTTTTTCCGCGGAACTTTGTGAAACCAAAGTCGTTTTCTCTGGTTCCTTCTCTCCGCCGCAGAAATATGAAATTTATTGCAAAGTGAAACTGCTTGTGATCTACACATCTGTCGAGATGGCAAAATTTGTCCAAAAATAGGCTTTTAACAAAAAGGGCTTTGCGCATGAATCGTCATCCCTCGGGCCCGAGATGGGCTCTCAGACTTGTTTGAATAGGATTTACTCCATGGACACCACAGGCCATGGACAAATTTTGAAAACGCTTGCAGAACACAGCCCTCCAAAAACATTTTATCGCGGTTTCAAAAAACGCGCACAAATGCAGGTGCCTAGGAAGAACAATTCAGCTCACGGCACCGTATCATCCACAGAGTTTTCTTGCTGAGCTACAAGAAGCAAGCAAAATTTCTCACGCAAAACCTGCCAAATCCACACTTGAAAAATTATCTGCACTTTTTGGTCAATCAAATTTTAACGAACAACAATGAAAAATTTTTCGCCTCGACAGGATTTGAACCCAGAACCTTTGAATTTGCAGTCCAACGACTTTCCAACTGGGCTACGCTTTCACCGAGTTAACTGCGGCCAATAAAGTTGACTTGATTCTTCACCTTCACGTGTCTGTTTCAGAGCGTTTCGGTCAGCAGTCGAATCGGCAATTTGCGAAAAAACTTTTGTCCTGTAATTTCATCCTGCCAGCGGCCTGCTTCCAAGCTGCCAAAAACGTCCCACCAAGAAACTGCTGGCAGGTTGATTTGAACAAGGTCCCTGGATGCAATTATTCCATCCGATTCTCGTGGAAAACAAGAACATCGACAAGTTCTTGCAAGATGAAATCGAAGCAAAATCTGAGCAATCGCCGATGCATATGCTGACGTGACATTTTTGTGACCTTGTGCGAAGATTTGTGATCTTTCGCACAGTCAAAATACTGTTTGTAAATTTCGGGAAGAAGACAACTGATTGACAATGATTGACCAGGCAGAAGAGCCCACGAAAAGTGCAGAATTGTAATCGGTGCCTGCCTTTCAACTGCAACCGATTGGCCTTTTTAACTCCGTATGAAGTGCACAAAAGAGATGCTGCAGAAATTGGAACTAAAGATCTTGTTTCCCGCAATTCAATGTAGATGGCAGGACAAGAGCATGTCTTTCAATCAAGGTGTGTCTTGGTGTTTCTCAGAACAGAGCACTTTTTGGAAAATACCACGTCTCCATCACTGTCTTCACCTTCCTCCAAACCCAACTTTGGCTTTTTACCCCGTTGTTGAGGATCGTCTGACCTCATGTGGTTAGCTACTTTTACATATCTGGAAGATGGAATTTCTTCCAGTTTGTACGATTCATTTATAAATACCCATTCTCGTTCCTACCCTGGCCCTTGCCTATGATCATGGGGCTGTCTGTCATCCACCCGAGGGAGATCATGGCCTTCGTCCAGGGTGTGATGGTCCTTACCCTTAAACGAAGGCTACCTATATGTTTAGACAAACATATGAATAATTTGTGACGTAATAGGGTTGTTTCTTGGTTGGAGGGGGATTTGGTAGGTAAAGCAGTTGTTTCTTCGAGGAAACTTTGCTTTTCTGAACTCTGACAGATGCTGATTGGAGGCTGAATTCAGCCTCAAGTTGACAGTGGCCAAAGATGTTGAGAGAGAACGACCAGAGAGAAGTTCGAAAGAAAAGAGAGAAAAAAAAGAAGAGAAAGTCAGTTGGCTGAAATTCCAACTTCGCAGAACTGCCTCAAAGATTTGGTTAAGAAGGCATCGTGGTAATTGAAGTAGAGATGCTTAGCGGATACCTCAAGTGTTGGCGAAGCATTCTTGTCACAAGAAACCTTTGGAATGGTGGACGTTGGGAAAATAATCCACAAGCAGGTGCATTTGAACACTTTACCTACCCGAGAAGAGTTGGGAAATTCTCAAATTTCAAATTGGTGACACGAGCCAAGTTTGGTGGATATGGAAGAACTACCTACCCACAGCTACGAGTACAAAGGAAAAGTGCCAGGAGACTCTGAAGGAGAACCAGAAGGGAGAAAGTGGGAAGGATTTTGATGTTGCATAACACTTGTTTTTTTTATGTTTATTCCTGCATTAAAATTGTCACCGTCAACCGGGGCAATTCTGAAAAAAAAATTATTTCTGGACACCAGAAGTCCGTCAATTTTTGCTCTAGGCAAATGAAACTTTGGCCGTAGATTCCAACAAATTAGACTTAGATTTGCCAGCATTCACTTTCTCTCAGATCTCTATATCTTTCAAGCAATGATAAAAAAAAAAACATTTTTTCAGAATTGCCCCAGTGGGGCAAATATGAAAAAAATATTTTAAAATGATTGGCATTTCTTTCCGTAAATGTCTGGGGTTATTCTGAAAAATGGTTGAAAAAGCCGGGGCAAAACTGAACAGATCTCTAAGTAGTAAGTCAGCAAACACCTTTTTTTTCTCGCTAAGGCAAAAATGAAATATTACTTTCAGAATAGCCCCAATTCTAGGTTTTCCTCAGAAATAAATGGGTTTTCATAATAGCCCCTACAAAAATGTGGCATGTTGCAACTTGTGGGAAAATTAGAAAAATAAGAATTGAAGATAATTTTCAATGCATTAAAAATTCTTAATGATTTTGTTGTAATAAGCAGCCTAGGGAACTCTGGCTTCGGCAAGCCATGAATGTTGTGTCCTTCCTGAGATCTCCAGTCTTCCATGACTGAGCGCCACTTTCTCTTCAGTGGAGCATACACAGCAACATCCAGGGGTTGAGTTAGGTGGGTGCTGTTCGGGATGAGACACACAAATCTGATTTTGTGTTCTTTGCAAGCCTGAATTACATCTGGTGAAAAGTGAGATGCGAGATTGTCTCCAACGACGAGCTTTGGTCCATCCTTTGCCTCTGCCCAGGGAATAACAACGGAAAAAAACCAATCGGTGAAGCAAGGGATGTCGAACCACCCCCTTTGACTGATTGTAAAATGCTCCTTGGGGGCCCCCTTGTCTCCATGCATGGTACAGATTCTCAGCAGCATAAACTGTGTATGGTGGCAGGATTTCACCATCTGCTGTCTCAGAAAACATCACAGAGATTGATGTCTTGGTGGAGTTGATGACCCATTCTGGCCGTCTTGTGCGCTTCTCGAAGATGAATTTTGACTTTCCGGGGTCGTCGCAAAGGTTCGTCTCATCGTAGTTCAGACATTTGCTGGGGGAATATCTTGAGCTGTTTTCTCGTATTCATAGAAGAATTGTCGACATCTGCTCGACAAATTGCGGCACACGTGAAGGCTTGATGTTCTGGGCCGCCCGAAGTGTGATGCGATTTTTGTAGCGCTTCAGAAAACTCTCTCGTCCATTCTTCACCAGGCATGTTGTTCTTGAAGCATTCAACATTTCTGCTGCTTCCATCAAAGATATGATTTACCCATAGGCGTAGGTTAAACATGTTCATTGGAAACCCCCAATTACCAAGCTGCAGTAGGTGGTCGACAAAAATGGCCTTTTCCTCCTTTCTGAAGATTGTCTGTCGACCAGCTTTGGCTCTACCATTGACAGATCTCTCTAAAGCAGTGAAAACTTCAATTCCTTTTTCCCGATTGCAGCTACAGCAGCTGCAAGATCATCCTTGCTGTATGCCTTCACACGTTTTGGCTTATAGTTACGTACCATAGCTACCTTCCGAACAAGGCTGCCAATCAACTCCAGAAGATAATAGCACTCAGCTCAATACCTACGTAGGCCTACCTGACAGTATTGAGACTCAATATCAAGGCTAAAAATTCTGTACTCTTCAAAAAAGAAAAACGAAACAAAGTTGGCCTGAGACCTTTGTTTCTGAGACCAACCTAGCCAATAAATCAAGAGGCATGATACCAGCGAATAATGGTGTCGGTGAAATGGATCTGCAGACATTCAGATTTGCCCCAGGTGTTTCAGATTTGCCCCCTGAAAATTGCAGCAAATGTGGCTTCATTGGACAATAATGTTGCTTGATAATAGTTCAGTTATTGCCTGGAGTCAAAAACTTACCATTTTGTAACTAAAGTAACATAAGGCATGTTGAGAAGTTGAAATACTCACAAGTTATTCACATTGCTGAAAAACTGACGATTGAAAAAAAATCTGATTTTTATTTTTTTGCAAAAAAAAAATTTCATAATTGCCCCACTAAAAACAATGGGCAAAAAATAAGAATTTATAGTCAAACCCATTATTTTCCGAAAATATATCATCAACAACATGATCTTTTTGATGAGAAACTTTAGCTCAACTCAAGGAACTAATTGAAATTAGTCGGCGAACATTTTCAAAATTCCCCACAGATTTTCATATTTGCCTCGCATTTTCAGAATAGCCCCAGTTGACGGCACTTGTTGTGTCTGTGTAAAGAAGAATACTCACCGTTTGGCAAATTGAAGTCAGAAGTGTATACCTCTTGGTAATAATTCTTTCCTTCAGGTGTTAGGGTGATACGGGCTGATTCTAGTAGGTATATACTGAAAGTGGTAAGTATAGGCTGGTAAGGAATAGGCTTATTGAGTTATACTTGGTGGAATCGGTGTCGAGAATCCGGACTGGAAGGATCCTGGAGGTGGAATATCAGAGTGTGCCTCCTAATTACATTTTCTGAAATAGGTATCCTGAAAAGAATGCCATTCCAAGTGGGTAATTTCCTTGAATTTTGCATCGATTTCATGCTCAAAATTGTAACAAAATACAAAATTTCTTCAGCTTCTGGGGGGCTCTGTGCCTCAGACCCACTGCTGGGGGCTCTACCCCTTATTGACCTAATGACCCTAATTACTTGGGGCTTTACTCCCAGAACCCATTCCTCTTGTAACAGCTAACCCCTAGAACTTGCTCCATTGGGAATGTCTTAAAACCCATAATTACCAAAAAGGAAATCTTCACTTAAAATATGATGCAATAAGCTGTAGTGTTTATTTGTGTCATTGCTACCAGGCCCACATGGATGAGGATTCACAGAGTTTAAATAAAGGCTAAAAAAACACCACTACTGCCTGAATGAAAAGCAGAGACAAAAGTGATTCAGTGGGATCGTTTGTCAGCCCTACTAGATGGCCGACATTAGGGAAAATGTCTGCAAAAAGCCCCGAGTCAAAATAGGCCCCAGTGTTCCAAACAAGATCATTTCGCTGCATGTTTTTTTTTTCAATTTTTGTCTGTCATTGAATAATTCAGTGGCGAAGAGATGATTTCATGTTGGCAGCCAAGAAGAGAATAGGTATACGGTGCCCATAATGCACAATGCAGGGTCCTACTTGATAATTAGCAGGTTTAGATATCTTCCCATTCATTAGATACGCATCAGTTAACATAAACTGTGATTATGGTGTGTACAGCGGCGAGAAGATTACTTGTGCCATAATTCCATGTCTTTTTTCGATCTTCAGCGAACCGTGTGAAAATTGTGATGATTTCAGTTTCAAAAAATGGGATTTTTTGCAAGGAAACCCATGCGTCAAATCAAAGATGGGAGACCAATATCGATGGGCTCGAGGTTTCCCCAAAAATCCAAAAACAATGACGCCACATGTGATAGGCCTACAATTAATTTTCTCGCCACTGTACCTAAGGTAGGTAGGGTAACAAACAGGGTGTCCACAAATACTGAGCATACAAAACAAACAAGTACAAGTTTTTTAAGGCCATGTGATTAATGTGACAGCATCTGAGAGCACCTGAGAGAAGAGGTTATTGCCATCACACAGGATGCACATATCCATTCATACACGAAAATCTGCCCTTGAATGGTGTTTGCTTAACATATCATGCTCTGATTTGCAGGCAATCAAAAACAAAGCGAGTGCATTTCAGGATTTCCCTGCCCTCAAGGCAACAGCATGGGTGGGCTTCTGGAAATGTAGGTATGCATGAACAAAAGATGACAACAGGGTGCTCAAAAAAGAATGCCGAGGCTAAGTGCCAGTGACACAAACATATTTTTTAATATAAAACTCAGCTATGACGGCTTTATCGATGAGAGAATGCGACACGGCACCTGATGATGTGTGTTGTGTTTCCTAGACAAAAATGGCGACATGTTGTCTTGTCTCTAAGGTAAAGTCGCCATATGTCGTTCATATGCAATGACTTCGGTAGGTACC
Organism: Sinentomon sp. SZTP_YWyxl; assembly: GCA_030068105.1. Lineage (NCBI taxonomy): Eukaryota > Metazoa > Arthropoda > Protura > Sinentomata > Sinentomidae > Sinentomon > Sinentomon sp. SZTP_YWyxl. The sequence continues at coordinate 12,279 of JASGXE010019819.1, forward strand.
TATGGAAAGGTGAAAGCAAACTCGTTCCTCCTGTGGGTCAACAGTTGTTCTCCTAAGATCAAGTCCTTCATCTGCAACCATTCCTCCTGAGCCTGTTCGAACATCCTCCTTGGCCTTTTATTTGGATATAGGGGGTCACTCCTTCCCAATTTTCCATTTGCCAGGACTCTTGCTGCTCGGCCAGCAACAAAATCATGCCCATTAACATGTGAACTAAAAATCCTCAGCCTCAACTGCCAAAGATTGCTATACAAAGTTCACAAGCTCCACACCCTGATCGAAATCCAGTCTCCAGATCTCCTCATACCTATGCACCGAAAGCTGGACTGAGGACACTGTACAGTATGAGCGATCTTATCGGCGAACATAGCCGAGCATATCTGGCTTGATTAGTGTTGATTTTGCATGCTTTTTTGCTTTTTCCGCAATCCGGGTCAATGGCACGTACACAGTGGAATTTACGAGGAGTCGAAAACGGACATGGTGCAACAAAACTTGGAATCGCATTGCGATTGTGTTTCTGCGAGCTCTGGCCATTTTGTGAAAAAATCGCTGCAATGCTTGAAATGCAACGCCAAAGGACCCAACATGAGCACTCAAAGGAAATACGATGTTACAATGGAAGGAATTAACGCTCGCTGCAAAAATCGCTTCAAATATGGGGATTTAATGATCAACCATTTTTCGTTTGGAGTGCGAAACGTCTGCAAGCAATCATAGTGACTCATTTTCACTGTGACATGGCCAAGAAGCCAAAAACATGCAAATTTCGATACGATCAAAAAGGAAGAACCTGAAACACTCCAAAACTTTGCCCAGAGATTGAAACCTGTCGTCCGACCTAACAAGGGAACGCCGTAAATCTGGTGTTAATTCCGTTCCGACCCGCACCTCAATGTGATCCTTCCCCTTCTTCGCCCCATGGAAGGCTCCAAAAGATCAATTTCCGAATAATGGCCGCAGCACCAACCTCACTCATTGCGACCCAGAATTCCGTGACCATGAATGCCAAAAAAATTCCACAAATGAAACAGAATTTTTTTTGACAAAAACAACTGCTGTTGTCATTGTTTTTGAACTTCTGCATCCATGTCTGGCCGCGAAAGGGCAATTTCTCGCAAGATGATCAGAAATAAAAAAACAACACAAAATTTCAGTCTTTGGGAATAAGAAAAAGATAGGAAACCGTTTTTTCAGGTTCAGTATTTGTTTTGGACCCTTTTCAGGCAGTGAGGCAAGAGGCGCTCAGATGTCTTCCATGCCGCACTTGTCCGGGCCTGTCCGCCGTCCGGCACTTGTCCGTGCCTGTCCGGCACCTGTCCAGACCTGACCTGTCCCATGTCCGGCACCTGTCCGGGTCTGTACGGTTGTTAGAAGAGGGTGTTTTTTCTCCACGAGAGACTGTTCGAGATGTCCGGCTGTCCGGTTTTCAGGGACCACCCATATACCATGGATGGAAACCACTTCAACAGCTCAAATTGCGCTTGATGTTCATTTGTTGGCACATAATCTGCCGAAAAATCACCCGGCGGTTGCAGTTTGATGAGCGACTGCCGCTGACAGGGATGACAAATTTTGTCTTGCCTCACATGCGAAGCGATACGTTGCTTGATTTATTTTTGTGGATTGAGGAAATATGCGCACAGAGTTATGATGACGTACAGAGAGATCGTACAAAGATACACGATACAGAAAAGACAAATGCAGAAATAATTTTGCGATTTTCGAGGTGAACTTCGGGACTTTTCGGAAATTTGCGAAATTTCGGGACATTTGGTGACAAATTTTTTCGCTGGGGCAGAGATTCCAGAGATTGTCCTGTCCGGACGTTTGCGCGTCACCCTAGAATCACCACGCAAGACAATGTACCAAACATTTCCCAAATGGAGATAAAAAAAATTGTGAAGAATGCCGGAAAAGGTCTAAAAATAAAATTGTCGCATGCCACAGGTGGATAACTGGTTAAGCAAAAACCAATGAATTCCAAAATTCGTTTCCAAAAAACATATTTGCAATACAAGCCAACAAGTAATGACAGCACCTCAGGCAACACTTGGGACCGCGACTTGGCAGCCCGGGCAGTCAGGTCAGCATGCTGGTGGCAGGGCAGGATGAACTGCTGCACGACAAAAATGACCATGAGACCACGGATTGAGGCGACGCAGGCCTTTAAAGGGTGAAAAATGTTCCAAGTGACAATTTCTGCTTTGAAATGGAAAATTCGCCAGAACGAAGAGGTGTGCGCTCTGACATATCACATGCCCTGGTCTGCGCGAGAAGGCAGCCGGGTCTCTGGCAAAAAAGGCACGTCGGGTCTCGGACCCGGCCGGAGAAAAGGGGTCGGCGACCCGGCGGGACCGGCCCACTTTAATCCTGGACCAGAGTCTTTGAGAATAATGAGAACAAATGTGCCGGCCCAATTTCTCCACGATACCCAGTCCTGCAACCCAGAATAAAGCAAGTCCCTGACATTTCACAGGTTACCAAAACTGCAAATATCCAAACGCAATGTGAGGAAGAATCACAACGAACAAATCAACGGGATCCGTCTCAACACCAACTCTGCTCGATCCACAAACAACAGAACAACACAAAAATCACAACCTTCTTGACTCAGACTGCGGCTCTCTGCAACTCTTTTCATTCATTCGGCCTGCTTGGTTCACCCAGGAATCAGTCAGAAGCTGAAGACAGGAGAACGCGCGCGCCGCGCGGCGGAAAGACAAGACAAGACAAGACGTAAGGTATGATGCCTTCTTTTCGGCAAAAACCCACAACCTAAAAATTTACTCTCGAAAAAAAAAGACAAAACACCATTGGAAAAAAAAACATATTTCACTCACTCACAAAACCCAGCGCAACACAAATTACATACCTACCTACCTCGTTATGGAAATACCAAACCATCTGGCCCAACTCAAACTTGAACCACACAGCAAAACATCAAAATAAAAAAAAATGCAAACGAGACTGCTCCTTACAAAACATGTTCAAAGCTCCTCTTGCCCTGGAATCCAAGAGAATTTAAAAT
>JASGXE010019827.1:0-10128 GCA_030068105.1 Sinentomon sp. SZTP_YWyxl
ACGATGGGTCTCAATTGCAAAGGCTTCCATCTCCCAGGCAAAAAAAGGCAGGCGGCTCCGCAATCTGTTGCTCCAGGGTTGGCCTGCTCTGAGAGCCCGAGGGAGCAAGCACAATTTAAGTCCTGGTGGGACCACAACACAATTGTGTCAACGCTCATCCAATCAATGGAGATAAGCGATCCGGATAACAAGGGGTTCAGGGTGATCGAGATTGCACTGTGTTTGGAAATCATGGTTTTGCACAGGTCACAATGAACACCGAGACCGCTGTCATGAGTGCTGGACATGAAACCAGATGAATACTCAGGCCAAATTGGTCATGACCAACTGTTGCAAACAAAATGCGAATTATTAAAAAAAAACCTCTGTGAGAGATTGAAAATGTCATGATTGAAAAAGGTTGCATTTTGGCACCATTCGATGGGAAACCAGCACCGAAACCTATTCTAACATTCCAACTGAGGGTTCGTGCTGTGCCAGGACCAAACATCTTGATCTCTGACAAAGCCGCCCGTCTGCAAAAAAGCCAGAAGCATGGCTCACGCAAACAAAACAAAAAGAAAAGGCATGGTTGATCAAATAACCAGAAATCACAACTTCGTTTCTGTCTGTCCCCCTCACACTTCATGAGTAGGAGCCCGATGGTGGAGGCAAGACATACCCGCAATACTTGGTGGTTGATCCGGTCCCAGGAATTGCGACTCATCTTGCCACCACCATTGGACTCCCTCTCATGTGGCAACTGATGAAGTGTGAGGGAGACAGACAGAAACGAAGCTGTGATTTCCGGAAAATTTGATCAACCATGCCTTTTCTTTTTGTTGTTGAAAATGTCACTCCACGCAGTTAAACAATCCCACAAAAATTGACCGACGACCTACCTGGGCTATTGCTTGTGTATGCATCTCGGCAACAGCCCTCAACCGGCTGACCCACGCCTGGCGATCCTTGGCATCCGTCGCCCTTAGCCGGTACACCTCACCCGACGCAGAGTTAACGCTGAACGTGTTTGAGTCTTCGTCGCTTGGTGATATGACGGCACCAGCTAGGTAGACGCAACCACGTGGTTTGTGCTTCTTTTCACTGTCGTGCTGGAATAAAGGATGAGGGAGTGGTGGAAATGGAACAGCGGCAAATTTTTCCATGACAGTACGCATACAGGGTAGCCCAAAAGTCTTTGGACATAGGAAAAATATAAATTTGATGTTTTTATGATAACTTGTCATCTGAATCTTTTTCTAGCTCCAACCGTGGATGTCAAGACTTCATTCGGAAATAATAGTCCCGAATAAAGTGGAGACATCCGTGGTTAGAGCTAGAAAAGTCTCATATAACAAAATATAGGTATCAAAAAAGCCAATTTAAAGATTTTTGAGCTACCCTACATATATGCAAATGTAGTTCCGATAAATTGTTGACATCTGTAATTAGAGCTGGAAAAAGCTTAAGATCACAAAATGTGATAAAAATGGTAAATTTTCATATTTTCTATGGCCAAAGACTTTTGGGCTTCCCTGTATCTAAACAAATGGCTGCAGACAATATACTATGTAAAACACAATTCAGTAGTAATAACAGAGTTCCCACTCGGGAATGTGAAAGTTTTTTCTAGGACACAGCAGCTCGGCTAGCTGGATGGGTGGGGTGCTTTATGCCGCCTGATTTGAGACCGGAGGCCACACTGCTGGGTCTGGGGCAGCAGCCCCATAGTGGCTTCAAGGGGGAGAGTCCCTGGTGGGGGGTTCGGGGTACAGCATCCCTCAAAAGCTGAAGCTTCCAGATATGAGACGTGATCCCGCACGGCTGCAATGAAGCAGAACGGACCAGTGATTGCACTGGCAAACAGCAGAAGAGGAGACGGGCGTGGGTTGGGTGGTGCAATTATAGCATGATTGGGTGTCGCAGCAGAAGGCATGTTTTAATCGCAGACAGTGCAAGGGGAGAAGGAGAAATGTGATTTCTGTTGCCATTTTTGCAAGGCATGCAGTTTTTGGAAACAACCAGACTCCGACAGATTGTCCAATCCTTCGTTTGGAAATGACAATGATATCCAATGTGAAGAGGTGTGAATTAGTTTGCAGAGAATTTGTTATCGCTACGAGGGCCATTGGAAAAGAAACTACATCGAACTTTTTATTTTATGTGTGTTTTTCTTTCAAGATGTCAAAGTTTGACTTGTTTTTTGGGAGTTGGGACCATTATCAGCTCTTTCCGATGCAGTTGTTAAACCTATCGATATTTAAAATTGGCAAATCAGGGAGCAGTCATTTGCACAAAAATAAGAAAAGGAGCTGTTCAACCAGAACTCACGGTCCAATGATCTGGTTCACTTGGCCCAAATTCCGCAATGATCTGGTTCACTTGGCCCAAATTCCGCAATGATCTGGTTCACTTGGCCCAAATTCCGCAATGATCTGGTTCACTTGGCCCAAATTCCGATGGAATCAGTGGCCTCTTTTATTAACACTGATAAATTGGGATCAATTTGAAATCAAATTCCATTGGAATTTGGGGCAAGTGATACAGATCATTGGATCTTGAATTTGGTTGAACGGTTAGGTCCTTTTGTTGTTTGTGCAAATGACGGCTACCTGGTTTGCCTATTTTAAATATCGATAATTTTAGCAATCAGCATCGGAAAAACCTGAAAATTGTCCCAACTCCCAAAAGCAAACAAAATTTTAACACTGCGGAAGAAAAATGCCCAGAAAAAAATGAATGCAAATGCTGTGTCTTTTCCAACACACCTCATGTGAATGACAAAATATCGGGTGCTGGAACTCACCAGAAAATATTCCAGAAAACCGGTTTCTGGATTGAGGACAAACCAACGGTGCTGCCATCCCTTCATGACATTTGTATACTTGTTCAACAAACCCTCGTGCGTCGTTCTCAGCAGACTGTCATTCGTCATCATGTTTCGGCGACTTTTCGACGTTCGTTTTGTGCGATGATCAACTTATTCGACAGTAAAACCACCTATGTCCTCCTGGAGAGCAGTCACGCAGAAATGATTATGCCAACTGAATCAGCATAGACAAGACCAACCAGGAACATAATATTCATTCTAAAAATCTGATCAACAAAGAAATACAGGACGTCAACAGTTACGGAAAAAGAAAAAAGCTCTCATGGGATCGCTTTTCAAAATTACAGTCTGATTTTTTTGTTGAGCTCTGACTTTTTTCTCGAATGGAGATTAGGCAGGGATCCCCAATAGCTTTCCGCCGCGGTCCTTTACCATGGTTGCTACTGTTTTGAAAAATTGGAATTCCCTGAGTTTCCAGGTTTTCCAGAATGATTCTCAGTTTTTTCCAGGGTTGATTATGGGTTCAAGATCAAGAGTGGGTTGTTGAGGAAATATAAGACATGGTGGAAAGAGAATTATTGGTCCAATGGGTCAAGACAAAAATGGGATGATGAAGACAAAAATGGCAAGACAAGAATGTTCCTCAGGTGTCATAATTGGAAATTCAAAAAAAAAATGAAAACTAAAAAATGGAAATTTTCAATCTTCCAGGGTTTTTTGATTTTTCCAAAAATCCCTGAGATTTCCAGGTTTTCCAGGTCACAAAAAAAAGTACATGAGAATTCCAGCTAGTAGCAACCATGTTTACGTTCCCTCACATCCTTGACAGACACACAACCAACTCCAACTGGCTCCAACGAAATATTCTTTTCACACCCATGCCAGCACTATTCGTGTCTCATGACAATGAAAAAACCGGAATATGGAAATCAAAAGCATGATGCCGCAAAACAGTTGCAGTGCCCTGATGGCTGACTTAGTGCGGAACAATAGCAGGATTGCCAGCCATTCATTTCTCAGATCTCGATTCCCTGACTTTTCCAGTTCCGTTGCCAGGAAATTTCAGGCCCTTTTCTGGCCTGATGTCTCATAAAACTGTCAATTTTCAGGATTTTCTTGAAAGAATGCCAATAATTCCACAGCTTGATGAAAAGCATTCGTTTTGAAAAAGAAGAAAAAAAAGCATTTTTGACAAAAATTGGCGAGAATGTTCCAAAACAGAGGCTCAAACTGAGTAATTTGATTGGAAAATTCCCTTTTGGCATTTCGATTTCCCTGACTTCCAGGTTTGGCAGCAAAAATTCTTGAAATCCCTGACTTTTCCAGGTATTCCAGGTTCTTTTTTCAAATTCCCTGACTTTTCCAGGTATTCCAGGTTCTTTTTTCAAATTCCCTGACTTTTCCAGGTATTCCAGGTTCGTTTTTCAAATTCCCGGACTTTTCCAGGTATTCCAGGTTCTTTTTTCAAATTCCCTAACTTTTCCAGGCTCTCCAGCTTCTCCAGGTCGCTGGCAAACCTGAATAGCAATGCAGGTATAAAGAGATTAGGGTCACGAGAGGTCAGACCTCAACCTATAAAAATTAGTCTGTAGTATCTGGTCACTTTGCAAAATCCAGCTGAAGTTGTCAATTCTGCAAGGCATCAGTTGTTGAAACTTTCAGGCACCGACAGATTAAAATCATGATCATGTCTCCCCAAGTGGCTTGCAGGAGCTAAAAACTCTTTCACATTTGACAAACCACCAACATTTTTTTTATCCAAGAAAAAAAACCACCGATTCTTGAGATATTCCTGCATGAAGCCAGGGAATTCCACTCAAGGTTTTCCAATGGTGCAAATCAACCAGACACAAAACGAACAGCCTTTCCTTGGATTCTTTCCAATTTTTCAATTAAATTCACAGTGTAAGGGTCCCAAACAGGTGAAGCATATTCTAACAAGGAACGTACTGCGTCCTTTCCTTCATTTCGCAATCCTTCCTTGAAGAGGAAAAGCAGAAAACAGTCGTATAGCTCCAAAAACACTGAAAAGCACACAAAAAACGGGAACAAAAAGGCTTTCACTGATACTTTTCACATCTGATATCAGCCGTCCGCTTCGCCACTTTTAAAGTCACCCCTCAGTTGTACATCACTGGGGTGTTGGCAGGTGTGGTTATGGAACAAGTTGCAGCAGGTGTGCATCCGTCCCTCTGCTAAAAATAATTCCAAAAATGCGTAGACAAACTAACACTAAGCAGAATGTGTATCTTGGTGACAGAATTGATGGATCCACCGCAGATACAGGGTGGCCCAAAAACTGGTCACTTTGATTTTTCTCAGATCTGAAACCACCCTGCGGAATTTCTTCAACTCTCTGATTTGTGAATAAAAGTTTCACATGTGGGGCCATTTCCAGTAATCCGAGGTTGCTCTGGGTCGGCTTAATGTCCTTGTTTTTGTAAATCTGGCCTGGATTGACTGATTCGTTAAACCTCCAGCTTTCTCCCTGGACATCTGCAAATTTAGGCGCAAAACACAATTGTAGGCCTCCAGCGCAAAGCCTGCATCTTCAGCGAGGAATGTGCCACTGAGATCAATAACGGTTAAGCTCTCAAACGTTCAAATGATGCCTTCCGCCAGCAATGCCCTCTGTGCAGCAAAATTTCACCTCCTTATGAAGCAGAACTTAGTTGACACTAGCTTCACAAATTCCTTCAATTTTCTGCATGATGCTTGGGGATAACAAACCTTTCAAGTGTCCACTCAATTTTGCACCCAAAATGACCTCCACAATTTCTCCAACCTCCGGGGGAATCCGCCTCCAAGACCCCATGCCAATACATTTTGCATTTGAACCATTGGTGCTCTCTCCAAACCGTGGTGACTCTGTCCTTCAGAGGAATCGGGAACTTTGCAATTTGAAAATAATTTTGTCTGCATTCTTGCGTCATTTTTTTCTGGGCCCTGAGACCAATTAATATTCCCAAAAATATTCAGGATTTCTGGGGTAACAGACACTGATTTAGAAATGGGTCAGGCTATTTAAAGACATGCCATTTCATAATCACCAAGCCCCCACAACCCCACGCATGCAAAAACATTGTCACAAACCGATAGAACTACATTTAGACACAATGCGAAACAATGAACAAACATTTGTTGAACATTTGTGGAACTTGCATTTTATTTTTTTTGTTGTTTTTTTTTGGCATGGCAACAACACAAATACAATTTCAAATCCTGACCCCCCCTCTCTCTCTCTCCCTCCCTCATCTCTCTTTCTTCCCCCTCTCTCTCAATTGCTCAATTTCCGCTAACCACTCTCTCTCTCTCTCTGCTAATCACTCTCTCTCCCGCTCACTCTCACTTAACCACTCGCTCTCTCCTGCTCAATCTCCGTTAACCACACACTCTCTCTCTCTCCCTCCAGCTCACTCTCCCCTAACCACTTTGACCACCACCATTCCAATACCACACTCATCCATTGCCCACTATAATTACCATGGCCACCAAAAGAGTCTTTGCATTGGTCATCCGGTTAACTTGGTGATTGGCCAAACGGAGCTGTCCCCTCAAACGTTTTATGCGAAGCCTGCCTCATTCTAGCAGCTCATCCATGCACAGCAAGACTCTGAATGCCGCCCATTCCAGGAAGACCGTATAGTGGCGGCGGAATTAATGTACTCATACATGTAAAACATTGTGACTGTTCAGATTTCAGCCAAAAATCCATGCTACAGAAATTAAAGATCCTCTTTCACCAGCGAGGTCAAAATCTGACACCTCTGAGCGCTTTGCAGTCTGGCGCTTCAATTTCTACCGCCTGCATAAGAATAAAAAAAAGAAAAAAAAGTTTCGCAAGCAACACTTAAATGGTAAAAACACATACGTAGGTACATTAATTCCGCCGCCACTATACATTCGCAGCACGACTCAATGATTGCCAATGTAGAGACACTTTTGACGGCCATGGTATACAGGGTGTTAAATAAAGGTGGAGCATAAATGATAGGGAGCGATCCCGATTGTAATACGAATCGAAATTAATCAGTGACGAAATGTGCTTCAACCCCCCCTTCAAAGATATAGCCCCCCCAAAGAACTCTGTCGCCATGGCAACCGATGCTTTTTTGGGGGTCACATCTCCGGAGGACATTTTGGGGGTCGGAGGACATTTTGTCACTGGACCATTTATATTTCCAGTTTGTTCTGAAGAATTCCTCTAGAAAAAATGGGAGTTGTGCGACGAAATTCTGGAATTCCTTCTTGGCCCCCATTAGGTCGGGGGTCTTTGCGGGGCCCCCTTCTTGGCCCCCATTAGGTCGGGGGTCTTTGCGGGGCCTCCTTCTTGGCCCCCATTAGGTCGGGGGTCTTTGCGGGGCCCCCTTCTTGGCCCCCATTAGGTCGGGGGTCTTTGCGGGGCCCCCTTCTTGGCCCCCATTAGGTCGGGGGTCTTTGCGGGGCCCCCTTCTTGGCCCCCATTAGGTCGGGGGTCTTTGCGAGGCTGCCTTCTTGGCCCCCATTAGTTCGGGGGTCTTTGCGGGGCCTCCTTCTTGGCCCCCATTAGGTCCATTAGGTCGGGGATCTTTGCGGGGCCCCCTTCTTGGCCCCCATTAGGTCGGGGGTCTTTGCGGGGCCCCCTTCTTGGCCCCCTTAGGTCGGGGGTCTTTGCGGGGCCCCCTTCTTGGCCCCCATTAGGTCGGGGATCTTTGCGAGGCTGCCTTCTTGGCCCCCATTAGTTCGGGGGTCTTTGCGGGGCCTCCTTCTTGGCCCCCATTAGGTCGGGGGTCTTTGCGGGGCCCCCTTCTTGGCCCCCATTAGGTCGGGGGTCTTTGCGGGGCCCCCTTCTTGGCCCCCATTAGGTCGGGGGTCTTTGCGAGGCTGCCTTCTTGGCCCCCATTAGTTCGGGGGTCTTTGCGGGGCCCCCTTCTTGGCCCCCATTAGGTCGGGGGTCTTTGCGGGGCCCCTTCTTGGCCCCCATTAGGTCGGGGGTCTTTGCGGGGCCCCCTTCTTGGCCCCCATTAGGTCGGGGATCTTTGCGGGGCCCCCTTCTTGGCCCCCATTAGGTCGGGGATCTTTGCGAGGCTGCCTTCTTGGCCCCCATTAGTTCGGGGGTTTTGGGGGCCCCTTCTTGGCCCCCATTAGGTCGGGGGTCTTTGCGGGCCCCCTTCTTGGCCCCCATTAGGTCGGGGTCTTTGCGGGGCCCCCTTCTTGGCCCCCATTAGGTCGGGGGTCTTTGGGGGCCCCCTTCTTGGCCCCCTTAGGTCGGGATCTTTGCGAGGTGCCTTCTTGGCCCCATTAGGTCGGGGGTCTTTGCGGGGCCTCCTTCTTGGCCCCCATTAGGTCGGGGGTCTTTGCGGGGCCCCCTTCTTGGCCCCCATTAGGTCGGGGGTCTTTGCGGGGCCCCCTTCTTGGCCCCCATTAGGTCGGGGGTCTTTGCGGGGCCTCCTTCTTGGCCCCCATTAGGTCGGGGGTCTTTGCGGGGCCTCCTTCTTGGCCCCCATTAGGTCGGGGATCTTTGCGAGGCTGCCTTCTTGGCCCCCATTAGTTCGGGGGTCTTTGCGGGGCCTCCTTCTTGGCCCCCATTAGGTCGGGGGTCTTTGCGGGGCCTCCTTCTTGGCCCCCATTAGGTCGGGGGTCTTTGCGGGGCCCCCTTCTTGGCCCCCATTAAGTCGGGGATCTTTGCGAGGCTGCCTTCTTGGCCCCCATTAGGTCGGGGATCTTTGCGAAGCTGCCTTCTTGGCCCCCATTAGTTCGGGGGTCTTTGCGAGGCTGCCTTCTTGGCCCCCATTAGGTCGGGGATCTTTGCGGGGCCCCCTTCTTGGCCCCCATTAGGTCGGGGATCTTTGCGAGGCTGCCTTCTTGGCCCCCATTAGTTCGGGGGTCTTTGCGGGGCCTCCTTCTTGGCCCCCATTAGGTCGGGGGTCTTTGCGGGGCATCCTTCTTGGCCCCCATTAGGTCGGGGGTCTTTGCGGGGCCCCTTCTTGGCCCCCATTAGGTCGGGGGTCTTTGCGGGGCCTCCTTCTTGGCCCCCATTAGGTCGGGGGTCTTTGCGGGGCCTCCTTCTTGGCCCCCATTAGGTCGGGGTCTTTGCGGGGCCCCCTTCTTGGCCCTCCATTAGGTCGGGGGTCTTTGCGGGGCCCCCTTCTTGGCCCCCATTAGGTCGGGGGTCTTTGCGGGGCCCCCTTCTTGGCCCCCATTAGGTCGGGGATCTTTGCGGGGCCCCCTTCTTGGCCCCCATTAGGTCGGGGATCTTTGCGAGGCTGCCTTCTTGGCCCCCATTAGTTCGGGGGTCTTTGCGGGGCCTCCTTCTTGGCCCCCATTAGGTCGGGGGTCTTTGCGGGGCCTCCTTCTTGGCCCCCATTAGGTCGGGGGTCTTTGCGGGGCCCCCTTCTTGCCCCCCATTAGGTCGGGGGTCTTTGCGGGGCCCCCTTCTTGGCCCCCATTAGGTCGGGGATCTTTGCGAGGCTGCCTTCTTGGCCCCCATTAGTTCGGGGGTCTTTGCGGGGCCTCCTTCTTGGCCCCCATTAGGTCGGGGGTCTTTGCGGGGCCCCCTTCTTGGCCCCCATTAGGTCGGGGGTCTTTGCGGGGCCCCCTTCTTGGCCCCCATTAGGTCGGGGGTCTTTGCGGGGCCCCCTTCTTGGCCCCCATTAGGTCGGGGGTCTTTGCGGGGCCCCCTTCTTGGCCCCCATTAGGTCGGGGATCTTTGCGGGGCCCCCTTCTTGGCCCCCATTAGTTCGGGGGTCTTTGCGAGGCTGCCTTCTTGGCCCCCATTAGGTCGGGGGTCTTTGCGGGGCCTCCTTCTTGGCCCCCATTAGGTCGGGGGTCTTTGCGGGGCCCCCTTCTTGGCCCCCATTAGGTCGGGGGTCTTTGCGGGGCCCCCTTCTTGGCCCCCATTAGGTCGGGGGTCTTTGCGGGGCCCCCTTCTTGGCCCCCATTAGGTCGGGGTCTTTGCGGGGCCCCCTTCTTGGCCCCCATTAGGTCGGGGGTCTTTGCGGGGCCCCCTTCTTGGCCCCCATTAGGTCGGGGGTCTTTGCGAGGCTGCCTTCTTGGCCCCCATTAGTTCGGGGGTCTTTGCGGGGCCGATAAGGGTAAAATCGACAAATTTTGTGAGCAATTTATTGGATTTGCATGACCATCAGGAACTCAGGTCCCCATCAATTTTTATGCCTCGCCTTTTCTTAACACCCTGTTTTACATACCCCGTACAGATACAAAGCACAAAGTAAAACATCTAAATTTAGAATTCAGAGATTTAAAATTAGTTTACAAAATTACAAGATGCACGTAACAAGTGTTTGGAAAAACGGCTTACGAAAGTGTACAAAAGTTACAAT
>JASGXE010019834.1:0-15981 GCA_030068105.1 Sinentomon sp. SZTP_YWyxl
AGGAACAGAGCTCCTGCCAGAGGGTTTGGGAGATGTGAGTCCCTGCAAGGCCAAAGCTATTTTTTAGCAAGAACAAGTTCTCTGATTGCTGGCGGATGACAATTTTCAAGGTTTTTATCAAAAAATAGCCAAATTCAAGGTTTTAAGGTCCATTTTGGAATAAAGATTTTTCACGGTATCGAGGTTCACCTGGAACTTGGCAACTGCTGTCATCTTATCATTGCAATTGAGACCATTCTGCAAGAAGGTTTGGCAGAATTTTTGGCATTTTGAGAAAATCAGCCAAAAATTTTGGTCCTCCAAAGATTGCATCAACATGCGAGTGAATCGATTGCACAAACACTGCAACGGTCAGTTCATTCCAAAAAAAAACTATTGGTGGAACGAATTCACTAAAACTGGACCGATGCCTCAATATAGACACAAATAAAGTTATGATTTTCCTTTGTTTTTAGGGACAATGAAACCGACTGCACCACATGTAACAAGGCAGAATGCAAAGTATCTGAACAGCTTCAATGTCAGCACGGCGAAGTTAACGACCATTGCGATTGCTGCAAGATATGTGCAAAGGTGAGTAAAAAAAAAAAAACAACTTCTTGCACTTTGAACAGCTACGTTCCCAGACATGCTGAAGCACTTTCAAAAAAATGTTCCTTTTTGCACGAGGATCCACTTTTTGTGATAAAAAAAGAGCCAATAAAGCAAGAAAACTTGAAAAATTAGGTTGTATTTTTGCGATGCACCTTCTCTAGTGTTCCAACAATCGTATTTAACCACTGATGCCATCTTCTCGTCAAAGGAACTGTGCTCATTTAAAAGCAAGATGTTTTAAGTAGGTACCCCCAAGATCTTCATCCTGTGACATTTCAGAACACAAAAGTTATCAGAACACACAAGCCATAGCATTTCGCCAAGAAAACAACACACTTGTCTTCCAAAAATTATCTGGGAAGAAATTCCCACAGTGGCTTGATCCAACGCGTGTTAAGTTGAGCGTTAGAGTAACTTCTGCGTTAAAGGCTGCGCAGAGACGGAATTGCGTCTCTGCGCAGCCTTTAACGCAGAAGTTACTCTAACGCTCAACTTAACACGCGTTGAATCAAGCCACTGCCAGAGTATTTCAGTTTTTCAAGGGTTGCTGCAGGATCTAGTATCCCTGCGCTCCGTGATATCGATATCAAATAATGGCATGGGGGCAATGCACTGATCGCACAGCGCTCATGGACCTCGTGGGACCTGGGGTAGGGGAGGATCCCGGCGGTGATTCAATGGGCGGAGCGCCAAATGAGAGTTTTTGGGGCCAAGTCTGCTAATGCCAAAGATATGTTCCAAAAATTGCTGCCTGAAAACTACACCAATACAAAAATTAAAAAATGGTGTTCAGCATGCCCTAAGAATTCCCCAACTTTTCCAGAGAGGTTCAAATGTTCCCTACTCCCAAAAAATAAGATTTTTGGCAGGCCTTATCATTTTGCAGCCCTTGTAGCTGGTCCACATAGGATACAACCTGCTGTGAACATCGTAGATGACAAATTATGTTTCATAAACATTATGAGAAACCTGGGGAAATCACAGAATCATGACTCAATTTGAGTTCATTGTTTTCATCTAACTGAAAATTCACATGCAAAGGGAAAATGGGTCGATAAAATCAATTAATTTCTCACCTCTTTCCTCATGCGTGAGACGGTTTCTAAGTTCTGCCAGTGTATCTTTTTTGAAGATCTGACCTTTACCAAGGTGTTATTTCTGCATCAAGTGTGCTAACACCTCAATTTCCACTTGATTTAGCTGTGTTTTAGGTGGTTTTTGTCCTTGTCAACCGAGATTCTTTCATTTTCTCAAGCCAGGATAGGCTCAATGATTTAAACAAGGAAATGTCCAAGAAACAGCTCAGAACAACAACTTGCATTCAGTTTAAAAATGGTCAATTCCAAATCCAAATCAACAATATCCCAGTTGTAGAAATGAGAGACAGTGTTTGATCTCTTGGGGTTTCGGCATGTGCATGCGTCAACTTAAAAAGAGGGAAGAGAGACAGGGGCTGATAAACACCCGGGTGGCCCGATCAAGGTCACGAACAAGCCAATGGTTGCAGCTTGAGGAAGCTGGCAGGTCTGCTATTAGTTGCATACCAGTGCCCAATAATTATTGTCAGGACACGAGTATGCACAATTCCCATTTTTCCACTGAAGTGTCATCAATTGGCCTGAATTCTGTCTTCGGGAATTTATGTTCGAAATGGATTTTATAGATGAGCACCCATTTGCAGTGAGCTTCATGCTCGCCGTTATGGGGAGGAGTGAGTCATTTTTTGATGATTTTATTTTGTGAGTAATCATCCACAAATAACCTGAAATAAAAACCCAGGGAATTACTGGTCTCATGTTGACTAGTTGTATCTTTACTGAGGCATCTCAGATATAATCACTGGAGAAAGTTTCGCTGATGATTGTTTCATGACAATGGATATAAATAAAAATGTGGAAATAAAAAGATTTAAAAAATTAAATTTTCTGAAATTCTCAAAATTAGAAATTTTGAAAATTTCGATGCAACACAGAAAATGGCAATTTTCCAGAGTATTTGCCAAAATTCCCCGAGGATTCCAGGTTTTCCAGGTCTCTTAAAAAATCCCTGAGTGTTCCAGGTCTTCCAGGTTGGTAGCAACCATGGTTTCACTTTTCCTCTTTTGTCTTGTTCTTGTTCTGAATTGTATTGAATGATTGATTGGGATCGTATTGGGGGGTCTGTTACGATTGCTTCGCAGCAACTCCGACCCTCCTGGTGATTTCATATTGTACTCGTAGTTCTGTTCATCTTTTCGTATTTTTAATGAATGACAATAAATACAACTCTCCACCACGGTCACAACCCAGTCAAGTTAACGAAACCAAAGGTGCCTAAAGAAAGCAAATCACGAACGAAAGATTCCAAGCACTGCAAAACAATCCTTTTTAAGCGCTGCAAAACCATGCCCTTGCACAAAGGAAATGCACACAAGCATTGATCTATCCATTGCAGCAGCAACCAAGTAGCATTGTTTCAAGTGCGGTTACCACAACAGCAGAAAACTCCAGGACAAACTGACTGTGATGCACAAGCCGGATTCTTGGATGTTATACAGGGTGCCAAAAGTTTATGGGGGAAGCTTCCATGTGTTTGCAAAGAATTTAGGAGGTGAACACAAGTCCACAAGTCAACTCAGGTCCAAAAAGAAACAGTAGAATTGGGTAATATGGCCCACAATAATCCTGGCAAAGCCTATTTTCGACACATTTATTTTTGAAAAATATTCCACACATTTTTACAATTTTTACAATTGTAACACATTGCAACACATTTGCAACACACATAATTGTAACACATTATAACACACACATTTTTACAATTTTACAGCTGAAGACAAGTTAGCTATTTGCAGAGTACAAAAGAAAGCTGTGCGGATTATTACTCACTCTCAATACCTGGCTCACACTGGCCCACTTTTTGAGACTTTACAAATCTTGCGAATCCAGGATCTTTATGTGGAGAGGCTGGGTCTGTTCATGTTTGCATCACTGAATAGTAACTCTCATATCACCTTCTTTGCCCAGTGCAGTATCCTCAATACAAACGCAACCAGAGCGGGAGTAAATTTGAATCTGAGCTATCCTTTACTTTAGTTAGAACACGATACAATCTGAATGGTATAGAGTACAGAGGGCTGGCTTTATGGAATCAATTGCCACTTGCAATAAGATCAAGTAGGAGGTTTAGACAATTGGCAAGAGCATTCTTATCACATCATCGACCCTTGCACTGGACCGTGCCAGCTCCAAGTCCATTATTTTTATTCAATCTCATGTCCTTTTTCTGTTTTAACATCTTTTCGATGGTATTTTCTGTAGTTTCGCCTAAATTTTTGTTTTCTTTTGTGGCCCTTTTTACAGGGAGGTCTATTACGGTTGCATGATGTAGCTCTGACCTTCCTCAATCCCAAGCTATGTAAAATTTTCTTGTGATTATTCAATAAAGAACATATTCAATTCAATTCAATACAATTCCAGGTGATTACTGCTCGCACTTCAAGCTATAAAGCAATTAAATGAAGGATCATATTTCATTTTACAGGGTCCTGAAGAAGAATGTGGAGGTCCTGCTGAAACGTTGGGCAAGTGCAAGGACGGATATCACTGCGACAAATCGGAAGATGCAGCCACAGACATTTTGGAAGAGAATAAGAAGGGAAAGTGCAAGGAGGGGGAAGGAGAAAAGGCAAATGACAAAAAGGGGAACAAGGGAGAGAAGAAAGACAAGTCGAAAGAAAAAGCAGACGGAGGCGATGGTACAGTGGCTGGAGCTGCAGGGCAGCCGGCAGAAGGCCATGGGACAGTGGCTGGAAATGCAGGACTGCCGCCGGCAGAAGGCCATGGGACAGTGGCTGGAGCTGCAGGACAGCCGGCAGAAGGCCATGGGACAGTGGCTGGAGCTGCAGGGCAGCCGGCAGAAGGCCATGGGACAGTGGCTGGAAATGCAGGACTGCCGCCGGCAGAAGGCCATGGGACAGTGGCTGGAGCTGCAGGACAGCCGGCAGAAGGCCATGGGACAGTGGCTGGAGCTGCAGGGCAGCCGGCAGAAGGCGATGGGACAGTGGCTGGAGCCGCAGGAGAGTCAGCAGAAGCGGAAAAAGCTCCGGAAGGAGAAGATACAGAGTAATTCCAGGAGAAATGGTGGCGATTTTTTATGGAATCATGGGTACCAGAACTGATTCACTGACATTGGTTTTAAACAAATGACCAATGAGTGAAATGAGTTACCCTGATGATGACCCAAACAAAAACGGTGATGGGAAACGCTCATGACGATTTCAGTTGAGACTTGTAAACGACATTAGAGGTAGCAGATTCCATAGTTCTGTAGATTCAAATGATAACAAAAAAATATCAATATATTAAAAATTCATCATTTTTTTTTGCTTTCTTCATCACTTTATATTGATGACCATTCAGCATTGTCAGAGGAAAAATTACCAAAGTTGACAAGTTTAAAAATATTGTACGACAGGCATGAGAACAGTCTGCGAGGTCACCGGCTCGGGTGTGGTCAAGGTTGACAGGCCACCCCCATGAGGGTTGACAGGCGACCCCCATTTCTATTTTCCGCCCACTATTTCTGTCCCAATTGTCTTGGTATCTGATGATGACAAGGAGCAAAAATGTACATGCCAATAGAAGCACTGGTCTTCCTCCACCATGATGAGTGCAACATCTTTCATAGTTTTGAGGGGTAGTGACTGACATGTCCTTTTTCCGGTGGAAGAAATCCTTAGCAGTCATCAATGTCAAATGTGCACAAGGTCAAAATTCCGGGGGTGGTAAAATTGGCGACTTCTGGGGGGGGGGGCAAAATGTTTGCAAGTCAAAACTTCATCGAAGGTTCGCAAACTCCATCGCAGGGTTCCAAGGGGAAAAATCCCAGACATGGAGTTTGGGGGGCAGAGCCCCCAAAGAGCCAAAGCAATTTTAAAAATACATGTTCCTGAAAAACACTCACAGGGTGGTGAGGGGTGATTTCATAGATCTACAGCACCTGTCCGATATCCTTTTTGGCAAAAATGCAAGGGGGATCCTCTGGTCAAAAGTCAGGGTGAGCATTTGGCTAAAAGTTCAGGGTGAAGCAATTTTTGCCAAAGGTCAGGAGGAGACATTTTGGGCAAAAGTCATGGGGGACCCCCCCCCTGTGCATATTTTATGATCAATGATGCCCCCCTCCACCCAAAACATAAAAAGTACGTAAGGTTTCAGATGAACAATGAACCCATACGAATAAATGTAAATGAGGAGTCTGAGCTAGTGGGTTCGGCAAAAGTGAGCAGAAACGAACTCCCATGCCTGGCTGTTCAGGGTTGATTCATGTCTGCGTGGATTCTTTCGATCAACCAGTCTTTCTTTTGATGTGGACGGCTCACATTGGTAGCCGTGAGCACATCAATTTTGTTGTTGTGGCTTGGGGCAAATATGAGCTGCATCAGTGCCAGCATTTGAATGGAATCCGAGATGATAAGAACGAGAATGAAATGTTTTTTTCACCATATACATAACGAATGCTCTTGATTGCATCCCACGTTCATTTCACAAATCAATAAATTGCTCGATTGTTTTGGTTGGCAATCGTACTCTTATTATAGATGATAGCCCAACCCACCCGTCACGATGTGTATACATCTGGACAGTTTGGCATGGGGACTTGAAAATTGTCCAGACGTGAGACATTCCGCTCGATGAGGAAACCAGTTTCTTGCAGTCAGTTTTCAGGGACGAGCAGACAACTGCCATAGTTCCCAAAGGGATGCGGCTGTTTTATTTGAATGTGCCACCGCACGTTTGCGAAGGTTCAGTTTCCAGCAACACAAATGCGAAAAACCTGTCCCTTGCAAAGATGGTTGCATTTGTCAAAAAAGAGCAAAATGCAGTCTGTTTTCTGACCTCAACATCAGGCCTCCTCAGCCGACCAATGGCATCACCAAGCCATCCAATCAGCACACAGCAATTCAGCATGCACATGAATGAGTCCAGACTTCCACCAGTGACAGAAATTCAGAAATTTTTAAACAGAGAAAATTGTCCAAAGGGAACAAACGTGCATGCCTCAGAAAAACGGTTCTTTTTAAGCAATGAGCGTTTATTTCGGGAACAGATATCCGTCCATTTAATTAAAAACGTTTCTTCCCGCACAGATTTGCGGAACTTACAGCATGAAAAAGAGCCTAAGAAAGATTCCAAAAGTACGATTTCTATGGATTTTGTGCGGCAATTTGCGATTGAAATTGAGTTATGGGTGACTGATTGAGAGAATCCCAAAAACATGCAGCAGTGTCCGAGTCCTGATGATACATTTAGATGGAGCCCGACAATGGGCACTTTCTGCTGCCTGATGGTTTTGCTCTGGTAGAAGGATTTTTTGAAGAAGGGTTTTGGATCTTCAAATTTTTTTAAAAAAATTGAAATTTTCAAAAATTTGTTTTTGTGCACTTTCTGGTGGATTTGCCACCGTCAAGGGTTTTTGTTGTCGGGAAGCATTTTGCGGCCTTTTTACGTAGATCATTGCAAAAAGTTTGGAAGTTGCTGCAGAAAAACCTACACCTTACAGCTACACTCAACGTGTCAGTGAAAATCCTTCAAAGCAGTCTCCCTGAGCACCAAAGCAGAGTTCTAGCCTTTCTAGCCGTGTTTTAAATGCCAGGGTGGTCCTCAGGAACCTCTGCTAGATGGTGCTCCATCGGAAATTCCTGCATTTTCTTCATTTTGTGGGAAGATGCGTCGCCATGTGGGATTTGTGATCTGACACCAGGTTTCTTTTCTGTGAATTGTTGAATCCATCTGGTGTAGTGCAGAATGATGAGCAAGCATTACCACAAACTTGTCTCAAAACTTCATGAAATTTTGTTGCTGTTTCTCCAAGCTGCAGCCTTGTAAACATGTCAAAACATTCATCATTCGTTTTGAAATTTCATTTTTGCAACCACAATTTTTCAAGTGCTTTTGAAAACACACTGAACAAAGAAAACAAAACCAGGCAATGATGTGAAATTTTCTCAGCTTATTCCTGGATGTTGTCAGTAGCCATCAGCCAACTACGCAAAGACTTCGATATTTCTGAACCAGTTAAAGAAATGAATACCCCACTTCCAAACCTTTTGGAATGACCGATCTACAATGTGTGGCAAAAGTAACCGAACACCTTCGTCTCAACATGTCAGCAGGTGCCCTCAGGTGTGGCATGTCGTGTTGCAGGTGCCCTCAGTTGTGGCATGACAAACTTCAACCGACCAGAGAGATCAGAGACTTTAACGTGTCTCTTCCGGTTTCGCTAAACAAGATGGCGGTGTTGTTCTGCTCAGTTCTTTGGCTTGCCAATCATTAAGAGTACGCTTGGTTGGTTAGTTTAGGTCAGGTTGGGCTTGGTTTAGCGATGTCAGGTTAGGCTAACATAACCCAACCTGGAGATGAGCGAGGAATCGACCGTCCAACACCTGCAGCAGACACCGTAGCCCACCTTCACAAACAACTCCACACCAACAGCCTCCATTTCAGCACCTGACAAACGCCAGAACCAGCCATTAGATAACCGTTACCACACAAGGAAACCCAAGCCAATGTGCAAGCGTTTCTGGGTTGACAGGTTCCGGCATGCCACAACTCCTGGCGGCTGTAGAACAACAGTGAAGCAGGTGTTCGGTTACTTTTGCCACACCCTGTATATTGTAAATTCACATGAAAAATTAAGGGGTCTCTTTATTAATAAGGACAAGCAAGACACTTTTCACCTTTTCCCAACTCAATTCCCTGGATTTGTCCCGTATTTGGGTTGCATCATCATCAAATTTTCAAATCTCGGGATTTTACAGGTTGTAGGAGGATGCTGCCATCAATAAAAATGCATGTTTACTGGCACAGGTTGTTTGCTGCATTACAGATGAATTCTGGCTTCCCAAACAAGATTGTGCATAAAAGATGGTGGGAAGAAATAAAAAACCACCCACATTTATGCACGTTTGAGCATCAAACGGCGAAAACAAAAAAAAAGAAAAGTCACCTCGACAGATATCAGGCCTCACAATAACCAAGGAATCTGGGAGTTTTGACTTTTTGAATTCAGAATTCAACCACCCCGATCCCTTCTCTTTCCTTATCAACCCTCTTTTTGTGAAGACAATGAAGCTTCCGCTTGAAATAACTGTGCAAAGACAGCAATAATTCTGAATACAACAACACATTCATAGCTTCATATGGCATTCAAATGGGTAAGTGATCGGAACTTTCAGAATGTTTTTTTTCTGAAATAAATTAAATGGAAATATCACTACGGAGGGAGAGTTCAATTTTGTCATCCAACTGCCACCCACTGGGCTTCTCTGATGAAGTGTCGGAGGGGCCAATCACGAACATAGAGTGCAATCCAAACCCCGGGGAGAAGTGCTACGGAATAGCATTAATCCTAGGTTATTATAATTATTATTATTAGTTTTAATTTGCATGGACTTCTCCTGCACAAATTACAAAGTGGATAGCTCAAAAAGTGGAGGTTGCAGGTATGAGCATTGAAGTAAATGGAGAAAATCATACCCACAGCCTCGGATTAGTGCTAATCCGGAGCACTTGTCCCTGGGGTACGCGAATTTGATACACAAACTCATTAGGTTTCCTTCAATTTGACGAAAAGAAAAGAACTAACTTGTTAATGAAGACCTCCAAATTTTTCCTCCTCTCTTCAATAAAGTCTTCTTCGTAGATGCCATCGTCACCTCGGAATGGAAGTTGCCGTTTAAAAGCCTTACTTGGTAATGGTGGCACAACAATCTACAATGTGGGATGCAAAAAAGCAGTCGTGTAGGTTGGGATCAGAACAAGAAATTGTTACGAAAGTTGTTGCATGGCATCAAGACTTTTGCAGCTTGAAAGATGCTGAATTTTGATTCATTACAATTTCAGAATTTGCTGTAATTTCTACCAGTTTTCGTTGCTGCAACACAAATCATTTGACATACATACGAGACATTTTTTGACATTCGTATGTTTGTGTGTTATAAAATCAGTGCATTGGCACTCAGACAATCAAAATACGAGGTTATTGGTTAATCGAACATGTTTCACACCTTAAGTCCTCACTTTGGGGCAGGACATGGCATTTTCATTTTCAGGGTTTCCACTGGAGTCCTTTTTCAAAATTCCATGACATATGAAATTTTTCAGATTTTTCAAGCACTTGGTCTAAATGTTCCAAAAGTGAGTTTTAATTTTGCGCATCACATACAAAGTTTGCAGGGGGTTCAAAAATAGAACAAAATTACTTGCAAGCCAAAGGAGGGCACTTTCTCCAAAAAGGTCGGCTTTCTGAATGGACATTTAAAAATTGTAATAAAAATATCGACAAAACCAAAGTGTCAACAAGATACGATGCAGTGTGATTTGGCTTTACTGTTTCTGATTCTTGAGGACATTTTTAAATTTTCAAACATCCAGTGGATTTTCTCACTTTACCAGGACATTTTACGAAAAATATGAAAGTCCAGAACGTTTCCTGGAATTCCAAGACATCCAGGACCCTGAATTTTTTGCTTATCCTCGTGTCTGCACCTATTTTTGGCAGAAATACCTGAACTGTCGCAGCATTTGGACCAATTTACTGCTCGCCTTTTTGGGCGATGGGCAAGAACGGCACAAAAATGTGTCACTCAAGCTATCAATGCAGATTTTGGTAATGAAAAATGGAAAGATAGATCATTCAAATGTTGATCACCTACTGATAGGTGGAGAAAAATTGTGCGAGTGCCTGTGCAAAAGTCATGCCAGCTGGATCAAAATGATCCCAGCAGATGTGTACTCGTATGTAAATTATGAAACTGTTTGTTCGGAAGCCAGACATGGCATCTCGCTGAAGAAAGATGCAGAAACAAGGGACTACAAAATATGCAATGTCAATTTTGGACAATTTTGATGATCGGCTTGGCCAGGGCTCCATTTTCACTTCTCATGCGCCAGCAAAATTGAAATTTTGTCAAGCTGATGTAGTGGTCTTCGCATTGCAAATTGGATATAAGAAACGTGAAATGAGCATATCCATTGGTTACCTGTGGACAGGAGCTGTAAAAATGACATAAAGGGCATTTTCTGATGCTGAATCGTTTTTGATGCCCAATCCGGCCGTGAAGTAGTCAAGAAGATCAACACACAGCACGAGGCTGAAGGAGTGACGGAGTCTGAAGTTGTCGTCAGCGGAAGTGACTAAAATGCTGAACCTGCTTGTCCTGCTGGTAATGGCCAGGTTAGGGTTAGGTGAGGTTAATTTAGGTTACTAACCTAAATTAACAATAACCTAACCTATTTAACCATTACCAGCAGGACAAGCAGGTTTCCAGCAGGACAAGCAAGACAAGCAGGTTCAGCGTTTTAGTCACACCCGTCGTCAGCAACCTCCTCAGGAAATTCCGTGCGAACGGCAATGTTGCAGACGTGCGCAAATTCGGCCAGCCTAATTTACCACCAACGACGATGGCCACCATCACCCTCGAATTTGAGAAGATCAAAATTCCCAGCAGATGCACCCATGCGAGCTGAACTCAATAATTCCTTCGGCCTCGTGCCTTCCGTTGGAACACCTGCCCTGCTTTATGGCTGGATTGGGCGTCCCCCAACTGAAAAAGTGCTCGACACGCTGGGCGTAGTCAAAACAATGATTTCCAAGCCTGAATGAAGCGCACAGACCCCATGAAAAAGGCAACACTAAAAACAGAAAGAAAGACCCATAAAACAAAAGACGTGTAAATGCATTTGATTCACCCTGAATTGTGATTGCACCAGAACATGATCATTGCAACAGGTTTACACATGACAAATGATCCCAATTGGCACATATCAATGGGTGTTTAAACGAATACAGCCTCACATAACAGTGACTGTCAAATTGATATAAGTTCGGTCCTACTGGTCACTCAATGTACCATGTAAGCAGGAAACACTCCCATCGGATGTGTGATTCCCAGGTTGCCAATATTATTGTTGTATGTTGCCCAAGCAATGTGATATGCCACAAACATCAAACTTACTTTACTATCTCTTTCTAATTCATTTCGCAGCCACTCGAAATCACTATATCGTCTCCTCACACTGGACTCCTTGATTTTGAAGACTGGCAGATTTGTCTGAAAAATTTGAAAACAACAATCATGAGCCAGGTGCAACCAATATGGACGAGAAAAACAAGTGAGCATAAATCAATACCTCCCAAAACATTGATGCTCACTATTCGGATCCCGTCCCAGCCAGCTACCTGTCTCCTTTGCTGATTTTGGATGCATATTTTTAGGCACCCATTTTTGCTGCTCACTAAATTCCACATTGTTTCACCAATCGCCATGAAATACATGTCCACCTGCAGATGCTTATTCAAACTGTTATCATCAGCCCTGAAAGGTCCAAAAGCAACCCAAAATACTAGGAAAAAAGGCAGCGACACGTACCCAACACAGAAAGTCCACTCTTCACATGCACTGTTGAAAACCCTGCACCCCATTCCCACGGACAGAGTATAGTGGCGGCGGAAAAAGATTACTCATACATGTGTTTTTCCCATCTAACTGTTGCCTCCGAAACTTTTTTTTCTTTCTTTTTACTCTTATGCATTTGGTAGAAATTAAAGCGCCAAATTGCAACGGAGCTTTCTAGAGGTGTCAGATTTTGACATTAGTGAAGAAAGAGGATCTTTTATTTCTCCAACATGGAGTTTTTGCTAAAATCTCAAGAATGGAAATTTTTCACATGTATGGGTAATCTTTTTCTGCCGCCAGTATACATACTCAATTATTCTGCAAAAATTTCCAACCAGGGCAAAGAGTTCTTTGAAGTTCATGTCGAATGCCAAGTGCTGTGAATTGAAAATTACAATAGTTCCGAACGAAAAGGGGGGGGGGGAAGAAGAGGGGAAGAGGGGGGGGGGGAAGAAGATAAGTTGTAAGATGGCACCCAACAGAGGCCAAGTGCTGTGAATTGAAAATTGACAATAGTTCCGAACGAAAAGGGGGGGGGGGGGGGGGGGGAAAAGGAAGATAAGTTTGTAAGATGGCACCAACAGATGCCAAGTGCTGTGAATTGAAAATTACAATAGTTCCGAACGAAAAGGGGGGGGGAAGAAGATAAGTTGTAAGATGGCACCCAACAGATGCCAAGTGCTGTGAATTGAAAATTACAATAGTTCCGAACGAAAAGGGGGGGGGGAAAAGAGATAAGTTGTAAGATGGCACCCAACAGAGTGTTATTCCTACATCAGTCTGATTAGTCTCGCTCCAGCGGGTGACTGGACCCGATCAAGAACTCTGGTGGGAACGTCATGAGAGAAAAGAGGCATTGCACGGAGCACAAGATTATTTTGCAATGATAAGATTGACTCCAGAGAAGTTTTTGAGGGAAAAAAGAAACAGAAGATAAGTTGTAAGGAAAAAAGAAACATTGGATTAAGCAACAGGATTTCCTCCTGGCATGTTTAAGGATTGGAAAACATTAGAAAAAGGCCGAATGGATCTGATTTTTCATCGTAAAATTTTCAATTCCACTGGACCAACTTGTTGCCATTTGTTTTTTGCCAGCTGAATTCAAATCTCGATTCAAAAAAGAACATCGCAGAAACATTAAGGATGTCTGAAGTGACATTGTTTGTGTGAATTTTTCACCAATTCAATCCATGAGTGATAGAACGCTTTTGTGGCTGTAATGTTCACTTTCAAGCAGCCAAGAAGCCCACTTGATGACACAAAAATCGATTGTTAAAAAATTGGATAGGATCCCAAAGCAAAATACATACATCCAACCAAATGTCAACGGAAGTAGAAGCACAATCATGTTTACTACCTAGATACCTGTGTATTGTGAAGATACATTTTAAACAGTTACTGATACTGATTTTGTCCTGAGGAGTGACCATCAGCTCTATGGCGAGCTGAAAACGATCGATTTTGGAGCACTGCAACCACAACAGCAGCAGTTTGGATAAAATGCATAACTTTAGACAAACTCTTGCATGATAACCTAGCAGCCCATGCCATTATCATCAAATCAAGAAATTTCAGTTGTTGCATGAAAAATTCTAAAAGTGAGTGAATGGCACAATGACCTGAGCTGTCGTAAAATGCAATAAAATTCGTTCCGACATACCCGCATCCTGACTTCATAATCTGTGTATCGCTTCTTCCCAACTCCATGCGTCACAGGATTTATGACGTCAATCTCCAAAAAGTTTGCCGGAGCGGCATAGGCATCATCCAAAGTCTGCTTCTTAATGTTGAGGCGTCTGGTGGAATCGAACGGCTCATCTGCCATGCCTTTATTTCCTTCGTTGGAAGCAGCTGGAAGTGCTTGGTGTTGGGAGGTGTCTGACTCTGGCCGAAAGATCACCTTCGACTCTTTATTTGCGCTCAATCCAGTATTTTTGTATTCTAAATTTCAGTTTGCCAAGATAATGTGGCCAAAAGTGCCAAACAAGGAAGAAGACCTAGGGTCCTACACCTGTCAGTGAATGAAATAAATACAGATGTACTGAGTGTGTGTCATACAAAAAACCACCTGTCAGGAATTTTTGTACCAGAAACATGAGTGCATTTTTGAACATGGCATTTTTTCCGGGGTGGACAGGGATGAGGACTTGGCGAACGAAGGCAGAGGGAGCCAGAATGAGAAATCCCTGCGCCAGAAATCTCCTGCAGAATGAGAAATCCCCACCCCCAGCCACCAACCATTCTCTGAGATTGCTCCTTGAATCTGCTCAGTCCATTTTTTGGTTTCCTTTGCCAACTAGAATGAGAAATCCCTGCGCCAGAAATCTCCTGCAGAATGAGAAATCCCCACCCCCAGCCACCAACCATTCTCTCAGATTGCTCCTTGAATCTGCTCAGTCCATTTTTTGGTTTTCTTTGCCAACTAGAATGAGAAATCCCTGCGCCAGAAATCTCCTGCAGAATGAGAAATCCCCACCCCCAGCCACCAACCATTCTCTGAGATTGCTCCTTGAATCTGCTCAGTCCATTTTTTGGTTTCCTTTGCCAACTAGAATGAGAAATCCCTGCCAGAAATCTCCTGCAGAATGAGAAATCCCCCACCCCAGCCGCCAACCATTCTCTCAGATTGCTCCTTGAATCTGCTCAGTCCATTTTTTGGTTTCCTTTGCCAACTAGAATGAGAAATCCCTGCCAGAAATCTCCTGCAGAATGAGAAATCCCCACCCCCAGCCACCAACCATTCTCTCAGATTGCT
Organism: Sinentomon sp. SZTP_YWyxl; assembly: GCA_030068105.1. NCBI lineage: Eukaryota > Metazoa > Arthropoda > Protura > Sinentomata > Sinentomidae > Sinentomon > Sinentomon sp. SZTP_YWyxl. The sequence goes on from JASGXE010019834.1 coordinate 14,787, forward strand.
CCTTGAATCTGCTCAGTCCATTTTTTGGTTTCCTTTGCCAACTAGAATGAGAAATCCCTGCCAGAAATCTCCTGCAGAATGAGAAATCCCCACCCCAGCCACCAACCATTCTCTCAGATTGCTCCTTGATTGCTCAGTCCATTTTTTGGTTTTCTTTGCCAATAGAATGAGAAATCCCTGCGCCAGAAAATCTCCTGCAGAATGAGAATCCCCACCCCCAGCCACCAACCATTCTCTCAGATTGCTCCTTGAATCTGCTCAGTCCATTTTTTGGTTTCCTTTGCCAACTAGAATGAAAATCCCTGCGCCAGAAATCTTCTGCAGAATGAGAAATCCCCACCCCCACCCCCAACCATTCTCTCAGATTGCTCCTTGAATCTGCTCAGTCCATTTTTTGGTTTCCTTTGCCAACTAGAATGAGAAATCCTTGCCAGAAATCTCCTGCAGAATGAGAAATCCCCACCCCCAGCCACCAACCATTCTCTCAGATTGCTCCTTGAATCTGCTCAGTCCATTTTTTGGTTTCCTTTGCCAACTAGAATGAGAAATCCCCACCCCCAGCCACCAACCATTCTCTCAGATTGCTCCTTGAATCTGCTCAGTCCATTTTTTGGTTTCCTTTGTCAAATAGAATGAGAAATCCCTGCGCCAGAAATCTCCTGCAGAATGAGAAATCCCCACCCCCAGCCACCAACCATTCTCTCAGATTGCTCCTTGAATCTGCTCAGTCCATTTTTTGGTTTCCTTTGCCAACTGATGCATGCACATTGCTCTGCAATCATCAAAAATTAGTTATCAGCCACGAGTTATCAAAAATATAACACCCACCGTTCATCAGCTAATGTGTCATGCTCAGTCACCCATGACTACTCACAACACACTCCGATGTCAGTTTTGGTCATGCGCTCAGCACAATCAGAACAGCCAGTCCAAGTCCAAGTCCAACCCTCCCCCTCACCATCCTGAACGGTGAAACTGGATCAGAATGAGGACCAAAATGGCCAAATCACAAGCACAACTTCTCATCAATCTGTTCTGATCTGAACACTGCACATATTTGGTGAAACCTTTGCAAGATTCAAGTGCTGCTGCGAAGAGGAAAGTGTTGATCTCGCTTGGGAGGTGTGTGCGACCTCAAGTTCATGAAACAAGTCTTGCAAGTTTCCTTCCTCCCTCCAATGTCAAGGTGCTCTTT
>JASGXE010019835.1:0-17102 GCA_030068105.1 Sinentomon sp. SZTP_YWyxl
CTTCAGGGAGCGATAAATGCAAGTTCCGTAGCACCATCACAGTGTTTCACATTTATGATAAAAATTCAAGTAATTTCTTTAATGATACCTGGAACACCCTCTTCACAAGAAATCACGTGTAATCCATAGAGTATAGTGATACATAGTCCATTGGCAATTTTACCCAAAATTATGGGGAAATCGATCCAGTGCAATGTGGCGTAAGCTGCTCGCTCATTCACTTCAACGCGTTCCATGCGTTGGGAAGGCGATTATGGTTTTCTTTACATAGTGTCTGTAAATAGTGTCTTTTCTTTACATAGTGTTGTAACACTTTATACATAGTGTTACATGGTTTTCTTTACATAGTGTCCACTAAATGTCGTCGAACATGCATGGGAGAATTTTTTGGAGGTTAAGCTACAACATGGGCCAACTTTCATGAGGGATGTTGAAGGTCAGGAAAAAAGAACTTGCTCGTGGAGGCAGAAAATTGCTGATCCCACTTTTACTGTTGGAAAATTAATGATGATTCAAGCGTGATAAAATTATTAGCTGATTCATCAGCTAATTTGCTGCAATTGGTTTTACAGTGTAAGCAAGTTCAAACCTCACACGGGTATCATGATGTTTTGCAGGGTGCGACCCATTCTATTCTAAATGGGTCCTGATTGAAAACCGTGCACCTATGTTCTAAAAACTTTTGGCATAGAGTGCATAGTAATGTACGTTCATATAAGGTGCTTCATAAGCAATAATTTGACGCCGATAAGTGATATTTCAACCCTCACACTTCCGGCAAATGCAACATTACCAAAGAAGGTGCAATTTTCCCGCAGAAAGCAATACCTACACCCATTTAATTTTCAACCTCGGAATATTTCTTTCTTTTTGCCGCGCCACCGTGTCATTGAAATTACGAATAAATACGAGATTTCAGCCTTTATTGTTTCAACAATGGTGCAGATGTCAAAATTTCGATTGTCATTGTTAACCAGTTTTCAAGGAAAATTTTTTTGATTCCGCTGCCTTTTGTCAATATCCCCATACGCTTAAGATTCCTTTTTTTTGGTTACTCGAAAATCCAAAATATCGCCACCCAGGAAGTTCTTGATAAGTATTTTGAATTTGACCAATCCTGATTGGTCAGTTCGAAAAACACAAACCGCTGGTACCCCACGCTTTCTGTTTTGTAATTTTTGTGATTTTTGGGTTCAAAGCACATAATGGAAAACATAAACACATTTTATAATAACTTCCGATGACTATATTCAGTTTATATTGATGCTCCGATCACAAAAATTGGGTCAGCTCCAACATAAACCATAGTCAGATAATTTCACCCAAAGGAGCTCATTTAGTGGATATTCTGGGGCCCATGGCATGGTCGGAGAAAATGTTTATCACAGGATGATTTAATTTACTGTAAATGAGTCTTGGGGAAACCGCTCGCTGAAAATTGGCTTGGCATGCCAAAGAGGCTCGATTGAGAGCACATTTTGTGGTCCGTGGGTTCCACATCTGAGAATAGGGCTGTTCCACAGGTGCAGATTTTGTCGCCTTGTATTGGCAGGAGAAACATTCCCATGCACACTTTTAGGCGACATCTTTTTTGATGCCTCACATTGCTGAGACTGTGATTCAATTACTCCTTTCAAATGCACGATATTTGATGGTTTTTCAGAGAAGGACAAAAAGAGTCCGGTTGTTCAGTATTCATGCTGTAAACGTCTCGAAATTAATCGAAAACACTTTCAAAAATATAGGTCAAAATATTATTCAGAGCTCAACTTATCTCAAAGGGAAAAATGATAAGCATTTTATTGCGATATGACCATGACGATGCAGGATGTGGCCATGGAAAAAGAAGGTTCTTTTGATGTGTTCGGTCAAGATGAGATACACTGTTAAAATATCTGCGTTGATGATAATCGTGTGAATTTTGACAGCAATACGTCATGATTTTTGTTGTTTTTTTTTTAAGAATGAGAAAGATGAAACGTGCATTTTTGGTTGCGCATTTTTTCCGAAAATTTTGCAATTAATTATGTTTTTATCGAAAACTTTTCACGCACCTGAAAATGTGTATTGCTGATTCGGCTTCAGACTATGTAGTTCAGGTCAATGTTACTTCGATGAGAAAAGCAGGTATTTTTTGACGTTTCGGTGGAAGGGGTAAGACATTTTGGGCATATGCCATAACACGATGGGGTTTATAAATTCTCCATAAATAGCAACACAATGTTGTGGCTACGGAATTTCTGTTCTCATACATGCATGTGTTTTTCCCATTTGACTGTTGTCTCCGAAACTTTTTTTCTTTCTTTTTTTACTCTTATGCAGGCGGTAGAAATTAGCGCAAGATTTCAACAGATCTTTCTGAAGCAGTCACATTTTGACCTCGGTTAAAAAAGAGGATCTTTAATTTCTGCAGCATGGGGCTTTTGCTAAAATCTGAACAGTCGCAGTTTTTACATAGGCCTACCTGCATTAATTCCGACTCCACGATACACACGGAATGATCTGCGCCGCTGTCAAAATTTCTTTCTCAACATATAGTTTTTTGCTGTGTAGGTCAGGGCATTGGAGCGAGAAAAATGAAAAAAGCCTGAATTAGTACTGCAAAATTAAACTACTCAGCCTGTCGGCGTCGGTCTCAGTAATGAGTTCTTTGACTGTTTCGTCGAAAGGCGAAATTTCCGCAGAAGACGACAACCATGGAAGTTTTGATGAAAAGGAGGTCCCGTGCCTTTCTTCCGCGTTTGATGAAATTCCTCTGCAGCAGCAGCAGTCAACTCTCAGGATTTCATCTCGCGGAAGAGAACTTGGTTTTGCATGTCGGAAAATCTGGCTCCCCACCTTTTCGTATCGGATATCGTTGCCGAAAAACTTGTACAAGCCAAGCCTGTTTGGAGGTCGGACGAGGCGATGAGGTTATAGATGGGAATGTAAACTATCCGGTAACTTTTTTTCCTGCGATTGCCATTACACACATATCCGTGTACATTTTTTCCCGAGGAGCCGGTAGGTATGGCGATTCAGCTTTTGGGCTTACTACACAGGTTTTCCTGATCCCAAGTGGTTTGTAAAGATTGTGCTACCGCGTTTCGGCACGAAAATGTCGTACCTCCTTCAGGTGTGGTTGAACTGAATCAGCTATGATGTCTATTCACTGAATAGATGCCCTTTTCCGGACAGTAATATTCGATACAAGGTTGTCGGACAAGCCAACAACTGCCAATAAATAAAATAAACAGCTGCACCAAGTCAGCAGGAGTGCTGCAGCGAATAGCACCGTTCGCAACAGCACACACTGCTGACTTGGCGCAGTTGCGGCTTGTCCAACTTCCTTGTGTCGTGAATAGACATCATACCTGATAGCAAATCATATCATTCATACCTGATAGCACACCTGGTAGCACAATCTACCACCCAATTAATCAGCCGCAATCTTTCAACGAGGTACTTATGGGATGCTGAAAACCTGTGCAGTAAGAACTAAAGCATCTACATGGCCCAAGGAAACCTAAACCGCAAATGTGCATTGCTTTGCGTTGAACCTGGATGGCATGATCAGAAAAGGAGAGTTCAAGTGGATTTCGGACTGTGCTCGAACAGCTCCTCAGCATCCGCCACAGTGCAATGCCGGAGATGGGCACGCTGTTCCGCTATCCCGCATGGTTTGTGTGATTGAGAGGGCACTAGGCCGGATTCCATCGGAAACTTTCAACCATTTGATGTTCTTCACATACGGCCATGCGACCAAAATCACTGACCGACCGAACGTACTTTCAACGCCGCATGCAAGTCCAGCCTGAACGCATTCTCAATCGCTATGGTCGTGACCATCAGCGGTCACAAGTGGGGGGCACATTTTTTTCCGATCCACTTCCGCAAGAAATAGTTGCGAAGCGGTGGCAAATATGCCAAATTGCAACCAGGGGGTGTGCGTTCGCGGTGTAAAAAAATAAACAGGGATTTCTTTGCAATGAGAATACACATGTTGCTGTACCTAAAATAACTTGGTCACCAGGTAAATGCAAGCCTGGACAAGCCTGGATGTGGGCACATGCAGTTTCCATCTGCAAACATGTTTTCAGCTGTTAATGAAAATGTAGAAATTCGGAGTGGGTTTCGTCACAATGGAATGAAACAACGCTGGGAAAAGCAGCGTTAAATTTGAATTTTCAGTCCCAATTTGGGACCCAACAAAATCTCCATGGCGCGCAGGTGAAGAGCAGAGACGGCAAATATACTAAAATTACGGTACATATATACGGTTTAGTATTAAAAGTATAAAAGTCTCTGAGTTGAAGAGTGCAAACAGGGACGCCACAACGATAGTCAATTGGTTTGTAAAGAGGGAGAAACCAAACCTAATCTCGCAGCTGCCGCGGTGGCTTAGCGGTTTAGAGTTGCGTTTCGGATATGCAAGCGGGCCCTGGTTCGATTCCCCGTTGCTAATTTTTTTTAATTTTGTTTAAGGGGGACACCAGGCAGTAGGCTTAAACTGACGGGAGGCAGGTAGGAAGATTATGACGGAGCTTTTGATTCCCTCTAATATCCCCAACGAAAAACGGTGTATCGCTTGAACACAAGACCGGTCCTGAAAACGTGATAGGTACTTGAAAAATGTTTGACCTTACAACCGGGACACAACAAAATAAACCAATTAACAAACAGTGACAAAAAATCGCTGGTTTTGGCATGAGACGGTGATGGAAATTGTGGTGATGACGATTTCACGGACCTATACAGCAGGTTTATTTCCATTTGGCCTACAAGCCTCATGACTTCTCAATGTTTCTCCTGCTTCCTACAAGGGATTCTCCGTGGCTCTCGCCATTCCCACTAGCTGCTATCCCTTTTTTCTGAGGGGGACAAATTTATGAGCGTGTAGTACATACAATTTGACTTACTCACATGCTATCTAGTACAGCCTAGCCTATACGATAGATGTGCAATAATTTAGTTGCCTCAGGGAGCCACCCATTTGGGAGAAGCTTTCTCCTCTCAGAGATTCCGGGAGATGTGCACTTGGATTGGAGTACAGCAAGTTTCATTTTAATTTTGCATTTCCATTTCTTACTGCAGCACGAAGTAGTCGTTTTAATCAAGAAAAAAATAATTTATAGAGATTTACAAATGCATTTACATAAATCCGACACGATTTAGTGGCTCATGCAATAGTGAGTTTGCTTTCAAGTCACAAAAGGATAAAATAGACAATCATGTTTGGCCCTTTAGAGGTTTAGAACGCGCCTATAGTTTCGTCGCATTTTGTTCCACAAATGCGTCCGCATGGCAGTGAAAAGACCTGTACTAGGAAATCAGAAAAACCCAACGCTTCTTTTTCGTTACATTGCTTTCTTTCTTGCAAACAAAGCGCGCGCTGCGAGGGGTAATTTCCTTGCTTTTAGAAAGTCGGGAAAATATAAATTGACCGATATAGTGAAACCCCAGAGCAATTCGCATCCGAAACCTCAAACTGCTCTGGCCTGCAAGGGGTTTTGAACTTTTCATCTTGATGTCGGCTCTCTGCCTTCCATTTGACAGGCGCATTACACCAACCATGGTTTCAAAAAAAAAAAATAAATAAAAAAAAAAAAAATGGGAATCGGCCGAAAAGGGATGCTTTTCAGTAACCATGCTAGAACATCACCAGAGTTTCATTTTCGATTTCACTACTTTCATGGCCAGTAATTTCTGTGTGCGGGTCACAGTGTCATAAGAACTGCCCTCAATAATTTCTACCATCATACCTGAATAGCTGATTTCCAAGACTCTATACGAACACTGCAGGACTGTTGGATTTTTGTGCTGTCCAGTGTGAAGCTAAATGAGGATAGCTTATCGATTTTATGATGCCGGCAATATTCGTATAGCTCAACGCAGCAGAACGTATCAGCTAAGATTTATTTGGTACGAGTTATATGACAGAGAGCAAGGGAATAATAAAATGCGTTGTTGGTACCATACGTTCAATCCCTGCTCTGGAATGATAAGAATGCCTGTTAAACTGGAAAGGCTTTCCTGTTAGCCCTTGCTTCTCTTAAGAAGAACTTTACTTTACCAATATCTGCAGGTGGTGTGATCATAACTTAATGCAATCTCAATGCGAATCACAAACCTCTGCAATAAAATTTTTCAGGCTGGCGTCACATTCGGACGTCCTCTTGCTGTCAGAAAAAATACATTTATTTAGAAGAATTACATTCAATTTCAAAAATTTTTACTCGGGACCATGAGAATATTCTGAACAGCAGGGGCGCAGCTAAATGCATGGCATTCTTGCAACGTCTGAAAATGGACACAACCTGTTTGTGAGTAAATGGCCTGTCTTTGGAAATTATTCCATCGTGTGTCGGTATAAATGAATCGGCTCTGCCTGCGATCTATAACAAGAATAATTGAATCACTTGATTGCCCTTCGATTTCATTAGGACAGTGGACCTGCGCTTGGCTTAATAATGGGAACGGAGTTTTTTGTCAAAATCTCCGTTAATCCCTTTCAGGAATTCATGCAAGTCTTTATATTCACATCAGAATGGAAAAACATGCACACACCTGGAAAAACATGCAGAGATGGGATTTTTAAGGATGCTTAAAAAACCTGATCGGTATTTTTAGTGGTGGGACACGAAAAATATATCTCTGCCCTGAAACTTTCACAGGACGACTGGCATCGCCTTTGATGCTGAGACCATCTTGATCAATGTTGAGTTTAATTGGAATCCATCCAGCCGGGCGACTTTTTCGTATGCGACTCATGCCGTGGTATGCCCAGTCGAATTTATCACATTAGGTTGTTATCTATGGGTATTCGGATCGAATCAAAAGTTCTCGAACATAGGCGATATTTTAAAGGACTTGTAATTGCAGGGACGATCTGACTGTTATTACAGGGGCCATCTGATTTCAGGGCTTGGTGCAGCTTCACGCCTCACACGAGTGTCATGATTTTTGCGGCGCATGCCATTGATTCCAAATGAACTCCAATGTTCGAAGACTTTTGATAAGGAGTGTTTTCGGATCGGTGGTGGTGAAGGAAAGCCGATTTTGTCGATGACTCTTCTGACCGGAACTGATGTCTGTTAATCCATTCTGTTTATATGGTCATGGTGCCTCAGGAGAAGTTGCCTTCTTGCAAAAACTGTCACAAGTTTGGTGGTTTTAGCAGAATCTTGTAACCTATTTACAATTCTACTGGTTAATGGTTTGGAATGTCTTTTCGTGCGAATTATTTCGCGGATACCCAGAAAAATGATGTTGAAATAATGAAGAGAGTTCAACTATGCAAACCAACATTTTTTCGTGAGATTAGTTTTTTCATCGATAAGATTATTTTGTTATCAATTGACGTACTACGAGTACGACGCTGTTACTTGGATTTTAAAATGGATGATCTTACTGATTTGCGAAATCGTCCTTGAACTGCTTCGAGAAGTGAGAAATTTTTCGGACTCACTGGTAATTTGGAAAGCGGAAATTGTTCTCCGGTAAAAATAGAAGTTTTGCCAAAATTAAATTTTTGGTGAGCCAATCCATAGATTTTGCACCGCGGTCTCTGTTTTTTTTTTGTGCGCGAACTATCTCAGTTACATTTTGACTCTGACACGTCCAAAACAGCAAATTCAATTCGCGCATATCGGATTCAGCCTTTTGAAATGCCGGGCCATGGTGGTATTTTCAGAATTTTGGAGCAATGAGGCAATGCAATTCCCAATCTCGAAAACGCCGTAAAACGCATTCGTATATGTATACCTTTTTGCGTTTTGCCGTATCATGGCGAGAATGGGAATTCCATTGACCTGTGGTTCAAAATTTCCTCAAAAATTCTACCGGCCCGGCATTTTACCTATTTGTAAAAGACTTCGAAGAACCCACGCCCAAGTGAAGGCCTCAGAGGCCCAAACTGGAACGCATCAATTAACTACGGTCGGACAAACTCTGTCCAAAACCCAATTGAACAAGTCTGAACTTGAGTATGCTGTTGCTGCTTGGGATCCATGGCTCTCTTGCCAAGTTCAAATTTTGAGAGAGTTCAGCGACGAGCAGCTAGATTCGTGGTGGGTGACTACCGCCGAACCACAAGTGTTACTTGCATAATGACAAATCTTGGTTGGAGTTCCTTGGCTGATAGGCGCAAGATGGCCCGTTTGTCAAGTCTCTTCCTGATTTTGAAGGGGAGTGGGGGTTGGGCAGACTTGCACTCTCTGTTAGAGGCCCCTCATTATTACTCTCGGCAAGATCACGATTTCAAAATTCGCCTGTGGAATTTCAAAATTTTTTTCACCACCTTCAGGGAATATTCCCAATTGTTTGGAAACTTGGCCCTTTTAATTTTAATCTTTGGAAGGTATTAAATTTTTTCTTTTTTCAGCCAATTTTTAAATTTTCTTTTTTGCCAATAATTCATAACTTTATTTCGATTTTTTGGCAACCCGAAAAAATTAATTTAAATTGAATTGAATTTTGCAGGGTATTGAACCGGGTTTCTGTTTCACCTTTTAACCAATTAAACCTTTCGGGTCGATTTGCCCATTGCCCCAAAATGCAAATAACGTTTGCCCATTTGATGCCCAACTCATATTTTTTTGTTTTCCTCGGACTCATTCTTCTCAACCTGTGTCTTCAGCAAACCTGTGATTCAGTAAACATATCAGTTCACATTTCCAGATACAGAATTGAGGCGTTTCTTTCCAAACTCAAAAGCAAAAAAGCGTCTGGTTTTGATGGTTTGCCTAATCGATTTATTAAAGCCCTGTCTTTTGAATTGTCCTATTTTCTTCATCAATTGTTTTTTAGGATTGCGAGCACCTCGAAATTCCCGTCAGAGTGGAAAATTGCCAAAATAATCCCGGTTCTTAATAAGGGCCTCAGTAAGCATTTGCCATCTTTCTGCCGTTCCATTTCCTTTATAAATCCATTCAGTGAAGTTTTCGAAAAAAATTTACATTGCCAAATTATGGGAGTACTTACAGATAGAACGTTTCTTTCCTCTTACCAGCACGGATTTCGCCCACATCTCTCTTGCACCACACAACAAGAAGAGTTTGCCCACGATATTTGAAAATGTTGCGCACATCGCGCAGAAGTTTGGCGAAAACGAAGAGCCGCCCCTTGGGGAAAAACGGCGCTGCAACCTTGAACCTGGTGTGGAAGGCGAGCATGCATGTCGCAGATGTCGTGAATAAGGGGAGCCCCTTGAAAACAATCGGCGCTGCAATCCGTCTCAACACGATATATGTGTGTTGCATATGTCGTAAAATAGTTAGGCGTTTATTTCCCAACTCTGTTTCGAAAGCGTGAAACAAATTGAAGCGAAACTTCTCGCGTGTGCCATTCATGGCCATCCAACCATGTACATGGTTGGATGGCCAGAATCTTGAAAGTATCTGACCTTGTTTCGGCCTATTTCTATGTCATTCTTGCAGTTTTCCTTTTTTTTCTTTCTTTCAGCTTACAAAATGACCATGCCCATGTTTTTTGCTTTCTTTTTTTTCTGCTTCGTTTCACCAAAATCAATTGTGTTCCCGGCATCTCTTCAAGACCATGTTTTTTGCTAAATCATTGTTTTAAAATATCAAATAAAGGTGAATTTTCAAACAAATATAGGTGAATTTTCAAAACCTAGACCTTCTACCCCCCAATCTCCCTTAAATCCATTCAGTAAAATTTTTGAAAACATTTTCCATTGCCAAAATTATGGGATTCCTTACAGATAGAACGTTTTCTTACCTCCAACCAGCATGGATTTCGCCCACATCTCTCTTGCACCACACAACTAGTAGAGTTTTCTCATGATATTTGCTGTGCACTTGACTCTAAACTAAGGGTTGATGCCATTTTCGTTGACTTTTCCAAGGCTTTTGATTCCATCCCTCACGAAAAACTGATTTTAAAACTTGAAAGCGATAATCTACCTTTACAACTTACAAATGTAATTCGCGACTGTTTGTTTTCACACTCTTCCAAAGTGTGCGTTACCGATTCATTCTCATCGCAGTCATTCCTTCCTCCCTTTGGTGTACCACAAGGCAGTGTCCTTGGGCCCCTTTTATTTCTCATGTCGTAAATGATCTCCCGGAAGTGTGCAAGAGCTCCGTGCGTCTTTATGCTGATGACGTTATTATTTATCGTGTCATGGCTGAGCCTGCCGACATTGGCCTCCTTCAAGCTGACCTTGATGCTCTTGTGGTCTGGTCTCGCGAGTGGGGCCTCTCCCCCAACCCCTCGAAGTCCCACTGCATTTCTTTTGCTCGAACATCCACAAATGCAATGAATATCCCTTGCCGCTAACCATTTTAGCGACACAATGCTACCAATTTCTGACCAAGTTACCTGTACAGGGTTTATTCCTTTCTAGCAATTTGTCCTGGGGTCCCCATGTTGAATTCGCCTATAGGAAAGCTAGTAAAAATCCTTGTTTTTTTTGCCGAAATCTGAGGGATGCCAGTGTTGATGCAAGGCGCAAAGCTTATTCGTCTCTCGTGCTGCCGCACTTAGAATATGCATGTGAGGTTTGGGACCCGTATTTGACTTTACATATTGTCCCTGCTAGAGAGAATTCAAAGACGAGCCGCCCCGGTTTATTATGCAAACTTTTGAGAAAAATCAAGCATTGCTGGGATGCTCATAGACCTCAATCTGGCCCCATTGTACCAAAGGCAAAATTACGTCGCCTCCAACTATTAAGTAACGTCGTGGTTCATCACAAGGTGCGTTAATGATTAATCTAGTCCTGGATTCAATGTTGTTGACTGCCCTAGACGTACACAACATGCCCTCCATTTGAACTGCCCCCGTGCCACCTCCTCTCAATATTTCAATTCCTTCTTTGTCCGCACAGCACGTGATTGGAACGCATTTCCGGTCAGCTCCCTCAATAAATTGATCAGTATTGTTAATTCATCCGTTGTCCCTACTCTGTCGCCATTTGACTTTGTCATTGACTTGTCATTGTTTAGTTATTTCATGTTGTTGTTTTTATATGTTGACAATCCACCAGATCATTTTGTGGAGCTATCAAAATAAATGAAATGAGATGAAATGAAATGAAACCTCATATTCTCCGCCATCGGTCACCTTTCCACGCTACTTCCTAACGATTATTAATCCTAACGAGTATTAATAACTGTGGAAAATCCAGTGATCTTTGAAGTGGCAAACGTACTTTTATTTTTCAATTTTTTTTTCTTTTTTCGTTTTCCAATTTCCACACACATTGTGCAGCCCCTCGTTTGGAAGACGCATCAGCCTACATTCTAGCAGTTGAAAAAATGCATGTCCTCCTCGCATGGAAGTCTTGCTCGGGTGCAGGGAAATTTCAAAAGGTCCAATTGACACAAGGAGTCATCCAATTTTCCAGGGTTTGAAGCATTTCAGCTCCAAATCCACTTTTTTCCCGGCCGGGAAAAAGTGGTTTTTGGAGGTCTGCCCAAATGTTTTGGAACCCTTTAAGGAAGGAAATTTTCCGAAAGCCAAGGCTTAATCAGGGCCACCAAATTTTTCAACCAAGGGCTTGATGCGCTTTCCAAACGAGTGGGTCCAATGTGTTGGAAAGGGGAAACCCGGGAAAAAAAAATTGGAAATTGAGTTTAAACCAAGTCCTGGTTTTCCCGAAAACCGTTTGGTTTAGTTAAAGGGCGTGGAAAGGGAGTGGGCGGAAAATTTCTTTCATTTCTTCCATTTCTTTATTGAACCTACAATTGTTATCTGCTTCTCCAAACCTTTCCCTATCCCAGAGATGATAATCCAATGCCAATCACACTGTGGCAGCTGATAGCATCCGAACTGAAGAAAGCAACACATTGAAACAGAGTGAAAAGAGCCGAAACCGCTGGTGTCAGAAACATATTCTGAACAAGGACAATCGGAAATGGCTGGCGCTAAAAGTTTCCTATTTGTTCGGGTACTACCTATACGCGCAATCACTGATCCTCTGAAACATCCACCTCAACAGTTTCCGCAATATCGCCATTCCTTTGAGGTTTGCATTGTGTATCGGTAAATATCACTGAGAGGGCAATGTCAGTTTTTCTTGAATGAAAGCAGGGACAAACAACTGAAAACGGAGTTACGGCACACACGAATGCCAAAGAAACGAAGAAACTCAGCATCTGCTTGGATGCAAAAAACGCAGGTATCGGTTGCAAGTGCATGGCCTACTGAATGGTGCCTAAATTGATGGACTGACTACTCGACAGCCGTGCCAAGTGATGCACCTGCCATAAATTTCGTTTTCGAAAGCACAGGAATAATGCCCTGATCTCAAACAGGGAAGCCTATAAATATCCGCGGTAGAGACGATAATTTTTCTCCAAAGTGAAGCACGAACACGGTTTATGATTGCGTAAGAGTCGAGTTCAAGCCGAGGTCGAGGCGCGGGGAGAATAAATTGCGCGGGGAAATTTTGTCTCTGTCTCACCTTCTCCAAAATAGTAATGCCTTGGGAAAGAATATGTATATCCAGACGCTATTTCCATTTCAATTTGAACTCAACAGGGTGAGGAAAGCAGTTATTTGCATCGTGGCCAGAATTTGGAATCGTTGTCAGACGTACCTAAAACATAAATTCTCACATGGCCAGAGAATTTCGGGCTTCACTGTAGAAAAATTGGAGCTCAATTTGATGGTCATGGAGACGGGAATTTAAAGAGCAGATATATCCTGACACAAATGCCATCACTCATATTTCGAAAGCTCGCGTTCATTCATAAATCCGGCAATGTTACGAGGGACATTTGGTTGTGTGCATATAACATTTTTGAATTATTGCTTTCGCCATCGACCACGTAGGATTATGAAGTAAGCGGTTTTGTTTTTCTTTGTGCTTTCCTTGGATGAAAAAATGTCACGGTTCTGAATACCGAAATGCAGAACAATGAGAATTTGCCGCCCACTCTTTGCACGTCGCCATTTATACTAAACCAAACGTTTTCGAACACAGGAGCTCGGTTTAAACTCAGGATCCATTTTTTTGAATCCACGGCGTCGCGCGCTGCAAAACATCATGACACTCGTGTAAGGTGCGAAATTGCGCATCAAGCCCTGTTGAAATTTGGTGGCCCATGATTAGCCTGGCTTTCGAAATTTCTCCTATGTTCGAAGACATTTGGCAGACTCTCTATAATCACTTTTATCGCGCCGGGAAACATTGTGGTATTCGTGTGATGCGTGAAACTGCATCAAACCCCTGTTAAAATTGGATGACTCCTCTGTGTCAATTGGACCTTTTGAAATTTCTCCTGCACCCGAGCAAGACTTCCATGCGAGAGGACATGCATTTTTTCAACTGCTAGAATGTAGGCTGATGCGTCTTCCAAACGAGTGGGCTGCACAATGTGTGTGGAAATTGGAAAACGAAAGAAAAAAAAATTGAAAAATAAAAGTACGTTTGCCACTTCAAGATCACTGGATTTTCCACAGTTATTAATACTCGTTAGGATTAATACTCGTTAGGAAGTAGCGTGGAAAGGTGACCGATGGCGAGAATATGAGGTTTCATTTCATTTCATCTCATTTCATTTATTGATAGCTCCACAAAATGATCTGGTGGATTGTCAACATATAAAACAACAACATGAAATAACTAACAATGACAAGTCAATGACAAAGTCAAATGGCGACAGAGTAGGGACAACGGATGAATTAACAATACTGATCAATTTATTGAGGGAGCTGACCGGAAATGCGTTCCAATCACGTGCTGTGCGGACAAAGAAGGAATTGAAATATTGAGAGGAGGTGGCACGGGGGCAGTTCAAATGGAGGGCATGTTGTGTACGTCTAGGGCAGTCAACAACATTGAATCCAGGACTAGATTAATCATTAACGCACCTTGTGATGAACCACGACGTTACTTAATAGTTGGAGGCGACGTAATTGTTGCCTTTGGTACAATGGGGCCAGATTGAGGTCTATGAGCATCCCAGCAATGCTTGATTTCTTCTCAAAAGTTTGCATAATAAACCGGGCGGCTCGTCTTTGAATTCTCTCTAGCAGGACAATATGTAAAGTCAAATACGGGTCCCAAACCTCACATGCATATTCTAAGTGCGGCAGCACGAGAGACGAATAAGCTTTGCGCCTTGCATCAACACTGGCATCCCTCAGATTTCGGCACAAAAAACAAGGATTTTACTAGCTTTCCTATAGGCGAATTCAACATGGGGACCCCAGGACAAATTGCTAGAAAGAATAACGCCTGTACAGGTAACTTGGTCAGAAATTGGTAGCATTGTGTCGCTAAAATGGTAGCGGCAAGGGATATTCATTGCATTTGTGGATGTTCGAGCAAAAGAAATGCAGTGGGACTTCGATGGGTTGGGGGAGAGGCCCCACTCGCGAGACCAGACCACAAGAGCATCAAGGTCAGCTTGAAGGAGGCCAATGTCGGCAGGCTCAGCCATGACACGATAAATAATAACGTCATCAGCATAAAGACGCACGGAGCTCTTGCACACTTCCGGGAGATCATTTACGACATGAGAAATAAAAGGGGCCCAAGGACACTGCCTTGTGGTACACCAAAGGGAGGAAGGAATGACTGCGATGAGAATGAATCGGTAACGCACACTTTGGAAGAGTGTGAAAACAAACAGTCGCGAATTACATTTGTAAGTTGTAAAGGTAGATTATCGCTTTCAAGTTTTAAAATCAGTTTTTCGTGAGGGATGGAATCAAAAGCCTTGGAAAAGTCAACGAAAATGGCATCAACCCTTAGTTTAGAGTCAAGTGCACAGCAAATATCATGAGAAAACTCTACTAGTTGTGTGGTGCAAGAGAGATGTGGGCGAAATCCATGCTGGTTGGAGGTAAGAAACGTTCTATCTGTAAGGAATCCCATAATTTTGGCAATGGAAAATGTTTTCAAAAATTTTACTGAATGGATTTAAGGGAGATGGGGGGTAGAAGGTCTAGGTTTTGAAAATTCACCTATATTTGTTTGAAAATTCACCTTTATTTGATATTTTAAAACAATGATTTAGCAAAAAACATGGTCTTGAAGAGATGCCGGGAACACAATTGATTTTGGTGAAACGAAGCAGAAAAAAAAGAAAGCAAAAAACATGGGCATGGTCATTTTGTAAGCTGAAAGAAAGAAAAAAAGGAAAACTGCAAGAATGACATAGAAATAGGCCGAAACAAGGTCAGATACTTTCAAGATTCTGGCCATCCAACCATGTACAGTCTTAGAAATAAAGACTGTCGGGTAACAGGCGGAAAAAGGCCCAGTCATCCTCGCATGATAGGCAAACGTATGACAAGCGTGAGACAGAAAAAGCAGCGTTTCAGGAGTGTCAGCCAATCACAGCAAGAGCGTGACGTGTCGCATTGAGATTGATTCGCCAACTGTTGACGTCGGCCTGTTCGAGGCACAACAAAGGTGAGGTTGTTTTGACATGGCACGGGTAGCGAGGCGGCAATTCTGAGATGCGCAGAAAGCGCTGATTTCTGTTTGCAGGCTGCTGCTTTTCAAATCTTTTCAACGCTGCATCGGCCGGCCGGCCACGACTGCCACGAGCAGGTTCAAAGCACAGGTGCCACAGCCAGAGAAACACAGCTGCGAATGGGCAGCAGTGCAAATGGAATGTGTGCAGGCGAATCAGCTGGCGTGTCGGCTGCCTCACGCCTGCTTCATTTCCAAAGTCTGGTTGAAAGCAGGTGATGTCGTGTCATCCGCGCAATCAGTGCAGAGCTTGGCGAGAAAATGTTTTGGGACGCTTCACGGTTTGCAGAGGAAATATTTTTGTCCCAAGGATTGGCCAGCGAATGCAGAAGTAAACTCGATTCAGTTTGTTTTTATAAGAGTTCCTCCACGTTTTCTGGGGAACAGCACAAGACAAAATTGCGAGTTGAATGAAAACTTAAGACTTTCGCAGAAATTTTGCATGCCACTGAGCTCGATTCCGAGCCTCGAGGCACAAGAAAAACATTCCTGGTGCTCGAAATTCACCAAACAATAATGGCCGATGGTTTCCTTCCTGTTGAAATGCCTGGCCTCGTTTTCCCTGAACCCATTGCCGAACGTTAACAGTTCCAAAGACCTGTCTACCTCATCCACCGCATTTTTCCACTTAGTACACCGCATCTCGGAGTCTGCCCCACCGCATCTCAAAAATTGAAAGGTTTTCGTTTTTTTCAGATTTTCTCTAATGGGATGCTGTGGAATAGGTTTGGCTCTCGGATAGGCAACAGGTTGGGGGATTAGGTCAGACTTCATTGGTTGGTTTACACAGGTTAGGTTACGTTAGGTTGGGTTAGGTTAGGGTAACAGAAAAAATAAAAAGCAAAATGTAACGAAACGTCAGCCTAACCAAACCTCAGCAACACGTATATGTCAACCAGCCAAACAACCCTGACCAAACCCAGCTAACCCCTATCTCAGCATCACCTTTTGTCCACCGCATCCCAACTGCGAAAATGAGAAAAATGAAAAACCAAAAATTTTTGAGATGCGGTGGAGCCGAATCCGAGATTCGGTAGATGCGGTAGTTGCAGTGGGAGCCAAGTCTTTGGAACTGTTACCAGCCGAACATAGAAAAGTAAAAGAAAAAGCAAAGAAGCACATCAAAAAGGCTTTTGTCTTGTAAATTAATTATCGTCAAAAAGCGTGGCACCGGGCACGTTTACCAATCGTACCATTTCCCATGACATCCTTGTCCTTTCCGCGAGTTCCCGCACGCCAGTTACAAACCCTGCTTGACTTTAGATGGCAGGCCGGGGCCCCCACCGAGCATTGTTTTTTCCGCGAAGGGACTGGGTTAGTCAGGTTCAGATAGCTTTAGGAAGAAAAAAAATTATTTTTCTTTCTTGCGAAAACAGGGCCACAATCGAGCATTCTCGCACAAAACTCTCTTTGCCATCTAAAGTAGCGGCAGGGTTTGCCGACCCTTCCTTTTCCGAAACATCCTCTCTCGTCCCATGCTCTCATAGCGGCTAGACGCTCAGGATTATCCTAATAGGATTCTCCCAGAAATAAAATCCGAAATCCTGACGAAAAATACTCGTCGTCTAAGGGCAAATGCTAATAGGAATTTCCTTGGCCACCCACATCGATTTTGCATCAGGAACTTCCTAGAAAAGTTGAGCTTCGTTCAACTTTTCTAGGAAATTCC
>JASGXE010019837.1:0-12881 GCA_030068105.1 Sinentomon sp. SZTP_YWyxl
ACTCGCGTGCAGTTTCATGGATTTTTCTGCGTTCCGCAATTCAGGATGATATGGTGAAAACGAAAACATCAGAAATTTTTCTATGAGTAGAAACGGAATTGGCTAAGTGACACAATTTGGATTTTGATTTGTATCTTCAACATCATTCATGCATCATCGAGTAAGGCAAAATCGTTGTCGAGCTGCATGCTGTACTGAATTCCGTCACCGTTGACATTGGTAGGGTTAAATCTTGTTTCGAATACATACCCACGAGAAAGCAAAAGAATACTTTGTATTTTGCAGTAATTAGATGATGATTTTGATGAAAAAGAATTAGTGAGCATTGATTTGCATACTTTGTAAATACGAATGCGTGTAATACCTGTACGATTGCCTAATGATACTTTTGCTACAAGTAAAAATCGTCTCTGCTACATGTCAGGCCATCTGGCATCAATTGAATTTGATATACGTACGTTGCGAAAGAACTACTTGTATTGGTTTCTTAAAATGGGGGATAAATATGTGCTATCGCATTTCTTTAATCTAGATATTGTACTTATTGCTGATTACCAATTCTCTACTGCATCGAAAACCACAGGGTGGTTGTACTTAAAGTGTTCTTCTGCATCGATCATCAGGACGGCTTGCATTCACAGTTTCATTTTAAGTTCCTTTGCAGTCATATAGATTAGGCTGGCTGAAGTATGCCGCGTTCTGACCGAACCAGTTCTCTTTATTGGGTTCGGCCGTCAAACTGAGAAAGCGTTTTCGGTGATAACGCTGCATGCCTCAGCCAGACAAACTTCACTGCAACCAAAGGCAGCCATCCTGTCACGCAAATTGAAATCAAAATTCAATAGCTGTGAGATTGATGGACAAGATATCGTTCGGCAAATTATGCAGTGTGACGTTTCCTAAAAGTTGAATTGAGAGAAGTAATCCTTTTCTGAAGTTAACAAAGGGATATTAAATCCGACACACAGACCAAAAACCAATAAACTGTAATTTTGCAAGATTAATTAGACAGAAGTATTATTGATTCAGGAGATTGTGTGTCAGATTCGATAAATTCGTAAAGGTCTCACCTCTTTCAAATACAATATTTTGCTTGCAAATCTCGCAAAATGAATTTGATGCGTGGTCATAATTATTAACTTCTCTTTAAGGTTTCCAAGAATGCACGCCTCGAATATTTGCTTTCCGACGTGAACATCAACAGCCGTAAACGGATCATCAAAGAGATAGAGATCTGCATCTTCATAAATTGCTCTGGAAAAGAAGCGAAATATTTTGATTGTGCAACATCGAAATTCATGTGGTTCGGTTTGGCTATTCCATGAAATCTTCATCCGTACAAGATTTCGAATCTACAATCGTACAACAAATAGCAGTGCGTTTGTATCACTCACATGCACTAATATCGATTGTTTTATAGGATATTGATTTTTATCCTCGGGTAAATTCTCCGAATAAATGCTGATATGTCATTTTTAATTATACGGGCTTCACTAAAATGCACCAAACTTGTTTTCGTAACTAACCTGGCAAGTGCCACACGAGCACGTTGTCCACCACTTAAGCGAATTCCGTTCTCGCCAATTAATGTTTCATCCCCTTCTGGAAAGCGTTCCAAATCCGCCAATAGAGCACAATTACTTAATGACTGCTCGTACCTTCCTTGATTCCAAATTCGTCCTGCGACAATGTTCTCTTTAACTGTGCCGCAGAATATCCATGGATCTTGGTCAAAATATGATATTTTCTCTAATTCTCTGATCATATTTCCCGAAGCCAATGGCAATTCATTTAGAATAACATGCAATAAAGACGACTTGCCAGACCCAACTTCTCCGATAACTGCAACTAAATCAGATTTCTTTGCAGAAAATGATATGCCATCCAGAATTTTAACTTCACCAATGGAAGCACAGATGTTCTGTATTATCAAGCTT
This sequence comes from Sinentomon sp. SZTP_YWyxl, assembly GCA_030068105.1. Classification (NCBI taxonomy): domain Eukaryota; kingdom Metazoa; phylum Arthropoda; class Protura; order Sinentomata; family Sinentomidae; genus Sinentomon; species Sinentomon sp. SZTP_YWyxl. The sequence continues at coordinate 1,938 of JASGXE010019837.1, forward strand.
TCACCGAATGTAGTTTCTGCAAATTCGTCCCCGTTTATTTCGAATGCAGGATTGGTTTCCCCTATTTTAAATTCAGTATCTGTTCTTTGAGAATAATGGCCGTCGACAAGAGGACTTGAGACTTCGTGCAGGTTAAGAAATATCTGAAAAACATGATGCGGTACCATTTCAGAACTTTTAAAATGTAAATCTGACAATCAATAGTCAAAAAGTTCTGTTAAATCTCCAAGAGTAAAAATTATGATGGTTAATATGGTTAATAGTGAAATTGCAGGACCAATGTAAAATTTTAAAGAGTCTTTGACAAGGACGCAATGGTTGCAAAGCAAATTATTCTTGTAACACATTCAAGTTCAGGTTTAGGCAGAAAGGTATGTCAATTTTTACGGGAGAAATTCGACCTGATACGATCAATCGATAATCGCGTGCATTTTGGAGAGCAGCCTTGTTCTGGACTATAGACACTGAAAGGCTTCCAAAATGTCTTTCGGGAATAAGTGGGCAAACAATTGATATGAAACGAACAGGAATTATCCGGATCTACGGATCTGTAAAAGTGCTCCCCAAACAGCCATTCTGGGAAATCTGCATGTTTAAAAAATTATGAAAATTTGAGGAAGGCAGAAAAATTATTTCTCGAATGAAATTTAATTGAAAGTATCCCATTAAGATCCAATGGACCTCAAACCTTAGCAATGTTCCCGTAAGGCCAGGGCAAGATAAGATCAGATATATGATTTCAGATTCACGAATTTTAGTCGTAGTTAACTTTTTCGTGAAATGGCCGAATTCCATGTGTAAGATAACTTGGTAGGCAAAAATCTCAAAATGGATCTTTTTAAGGAGTAAACAGGCAAAAGAAAGGGGAGAGATTAACCTGTTAGTTTTCTTTTGTTTTTCAATTTCATATGGTGCGAATGATTTTATTGTCTCGTAATATCCAATTTGAAACAGAACACATTCAACAAATGAGTTATTTTCAAATGTGTGCAAACAGAAAATGTTCAAGCTACGAGTGGCAGGATCATAGTAGTTTAGGTTATTTTCGAGTCATTTGTTTCAAAAACTTCTGTAAAAAACCACCGCCAGCAACTAACCGCGTCAAACTAAAGTGGATTGAAAAGCTACGTTGTACATCTCGTTTACATGTTGCATATCGTCACAGAATATCATATGGTTGTCATTCAAGCACATGAGGGAAGCAGCCAGGCCTTAAACATAAAAATGTGTCATTCATCGAAATTTCTAATGGATATTATGCGCCCACTAACACAATATGGAGTCTCAGGACGACATTTGGAATCTGCATTGCCACGGAAGCAATCGCACTGTCAAACCCAGGGCGCTGTGACGATAGAAGGCTGTGCAGTCTGTCAAGACGCCCAAACATTTCTTGCTTCAGAAATGTTTGGCAATATGCCGCGAAGTCAAATCTTAACTTTTTTTCGCATTTTTTATCATTATAGACACAATGATCAATGCATCCAAAAAGTTCTTCCTAAACGTAGCTCAGGTTAATACGAAACTGCAAAGTATTTCGTTCATAGAGCTGGGTAGCGAAAACCAAGCTTCATAGTTCATGATATAAATTTAAGCATTAAAATGTTTTAGAAACCAATTCAAAAGTCACAAATACCTCTATTCTTTTGATAATTTCCAGCATATCTCCAACTCCGGATATTGCTTTACATAGACACTCACCCAGGGATTGCCGCAGATTATTCATGATAACGATCATAACAAATGTCTAAAAGAAAATACACATCAATCTGCATACATCTCAAACCTTTTAAAATTCCAATTGGTTTTAAATTCAATGATTGATTACCGATTTCCTCACAAATCGGTAAATTTTCAAAAATTCGTGGATAGCAGACATTTAAAAAAGTCCACATCTGTCTCTAAAACTAAAGTATTTTGTTTCTTCTCTTGTCAAAACGTGAAACATTTTAAAATATTTCACAGAAGAGGCTCAATATTTATTCTACTGAAGATTGTTAGCCTATTGGCTCTATGACTTAACACTGGGAATGCCTCCAGAATGCATTTTTTTCGTCAAATCAGATTTCCCAATATCTACTGAGCCCGGAAATTTTAGTGAATCCCAGAATGTCAAGGATTTTCTGCATCGACCATGACAAGGATGAAAAAATATTCTCCGTTTGTGTAACGTTCCATAGAACCAAAATGTGGTTTGCATGTGAAGGTTTTTCCGTTCTTTATTTATTTCAAAGCTAAATGAACATATTTGTTGGTAGGAAACCACTTATTATCCACGTATTTCATATAGCTGAACGCAATGAATGCTGATAATATGGCCCATTGAACTTTTATGAAACCCTTCTTAACTATCTATTAAATTGGACGCAAAACAATATTTCACGTGATTTTGACTTTACAGTAACATGAACGCATAGTGTGTATTGGTACTCACGTGATTTTGATTTTACAGTAACACGAACGCATAGTCTGTATTGTTATTTCAACGTTTCATGATTTTTTCACCTATCGTCAATTTAAATCTAGCGTAATAAACACAGCAGGGGGTTCCAAAATTGAAAACATTTTGCGCAAGAAGTGTACTTCTACTCACGTTTTCAGTTGAAATAGCTTGTCCCTGCAAGGATAGAGATATGTAGACCACTGCTGACGCCAATGGACCCAGAAAATAAGTTGTCCCAGATGTGAGCGCCAAAAGTGTCATTGTCTTCTGTAGTAAGAGTGATTCTTCTCTGTTGGAAGAAAATAGCAGTAAACATAAAAAAACACTGAGACGATTACAACAGAATCTCTTGGAGGTAGCAGACAGTTCAACGCTCTTTTATTACGCTTCGATAGACGAACTCAAGAAACACACCAAAAAAGAAAGAAATAAAAATCAAAATATTGTGGATGGATATACACTAAGGATCAAGCTCAGCCCTAAGAATTCAAAAAGGCCGTAGCTACGAAGCTAAAAAGGCTTGACTTGCATTCCCATTGCCTGGCGATGACCTTTCCGGCGTCGTACAGGGTGATCCGTGGAATGCTTTATAAAGGACTGCTGTTTTACACACATTTACATGCTTAAGCATTATAAAATTCAAAAGATAAATATCACGTTAGTGATTGACAAAATCACTACACTTGCCAGAAAATAATAACAAGAATTACACACATCTTCGTAAGAATTTTGATAAAACTTAAAAACGCAAGTGAAGAAAATTTATAGTGAAATTGTGCTTGCTGAAAGCACAACTTCCAGCTAACGCAGAGGAATAACAAAACGTTTCCCGGAAAATGCAAACACAATTTTTACACCATTTGCAGTATCATAAACTTTCTTCAGAAAAAATTCCAAATAAAGATTTGTGAAACTGAAAATTTGTGATACTATAAAGAAATATTTTTCTGTAACATTCTCAGTAGAATCAGAAAAACATTTGAGAGGAATAGTTCAAATTGAATATTTGTAAACTAAAAACATATACATAAAAAACTTTCGCCGAATCATAAGAAAATTTTTCAGAAGAATAATTCCAAATAAAAATTTGTAAATTTACAAAGACACACTTTAAGGAAACATTTTCAGTGTCATCAGAGGAACTTTTCAGAAGAAAATTTTCTAATGAACATTGTGAAACATTTGAAAATTCAAATGAACATTTCTACATAACATTGGTAAAACAAATTCCGTCATGGGGAGGAAATGAACAAGATATGGCGCAAAAGTGAAAAATGTACTAAATTCCTTTATCCCGCGCTAGGACAATACAATTCACGGGAATTATACTGTGCACATTTTAAAGCTAAACGAAAAATGTGTGAAGTTAATAAATCATATTCAAAAATCAAAATATAAACCTCATGTAAGCGTTCGCTACAATCAATTCATCATTCAATGTCGTTTATAAATGAACACAAAAATAGTTCGCTCTTATGAGTATCTCCATCAATATTCTCATTTCTGAAAAATTTGAACCTCGTGCTTAATTCCTAAAGCATTACACGCACATGAGGTGATTAAGATACCATCAAAATCAGTTCCCTGTTATTCGAATAGATTGCAGGGGAATCCACTGTGGATGTATTTTTCTACTACTATCACTTACAATGTATATTTCTACCGCCGACGTCATTATTTCGAGATTTTTCGAGAAGCCAGAATCCCATTTCACATAGCAGCTAGTCAGTTTCGTGGAATCACTTCCGATCGTAAGTCGTGGAGTGAAAAAGTCAAAAAAATCGTAAAAAATCGAAAATTATAGCCTATATCATGACATATTTGATTGTTACACAATTTGTGTGCTAGTTGAAATGCTTGCATAATAATTGAGTTGAAATGCTTGTACAATTAACTCTGTTTTAATATCGATTGACATGAAGACGTTGTCTATCGATGGAATACGCGACAAGCAGAGGCTGTAATCGACAAATAAAATCTATGCATCATCGGCTTATGCATCAGGAAATATAGATAATAAAATCATGATGCATAAGTCGGGTTCAATGGATTAAGGTTCAAATACTGGAGTCCACTCTAGTCCGCTGTGCAAAACTTGAAAAATCAAATCATAAAATCCTGTCAACAATAAAAACGATCAAAATGCCTTTTGATGTCAACTGTCCCAATGTAGCAACTTTTTGGCTTCGCTGGTTTGAATACCTTGGTACAAACATTTCACTACAGTGGGCTACCATGGTGCTTGCTCAACAAACCTTCTTGCGGTTGTATCATTCTTGAAAACGGGATTTCCCAACCGTACATTTTCACAACTGGAATACCATATACAATTTCACTCATTAATTTCAGTCGATGTCCCGTCTTGATGGCAATTGTAGCGTTCAATCTCATCATGTACTTCAGAATAGCAACTAAAAAGTAGGTTAGTTAGCACTTTATTTGTTTTTATGTTAGTTATCATCATGTACAAGAGTACTAAAAAGTAAGAGCAACTAAAAAGTAGGTTAGTTAGCACTTTACTTATTTTTATGTTAGTTATCATCATGTACTTCAGAATAGCAACTAAAAAGTAGGTTAGTTGGCACTTTACTTGTTTTTATGTTAGTTATCATCATGTACTTTAGAAGAGCAACTAAAAAGTAGGTAAGTTAGTACTTTCCTTATAGTATGTTTTTATGTTTAAATACTTTTTTTTCATTTACTTAATGTTACATATAACATTCGTTATAAGTAACATTGAGCACAGACTTCTGAAGATACTTTGAACTATCACAAACTTATGAAGATAGTTCAAAAGTTTGTTTTATTTATTTAGAGACGCATTTTTTATTTGTTAACTGATATGAATCTACTTGTACAAACATGCTCTTCATAAATAAATTAATTTATATGAGATAATCAAACTTCGGCTGTGCATTGTGTTACGAATGTTGCAATCAAAACTAGCAAGGTATTTGCCACACTACAACTTTAGAAAAATTCAACCAATGGACTATATTGTTTCGTCGAATAACCCTTTTTGAAATATTTTAGCTTTAATAATCGTTGTACGGATACTTTTTGAGATGCTCTACGGAAAATTCAATTCACTGAATACAAAATGTTTGATGCGTGCACTTGAAATATATCCTCTAATAGTCTGAAAATAAAAACATTCTCACACACGTACTCACGAACAATCGAATGAAGTTAATAACCACAGTGGAAAATGCCCTCGTTGATAACTACTTTCCTATTTTTAGATTGCTTTTTAGATTGAGTTCATGAATGAGCAATGATATGAATCTACTATTAGAAATATACACTTCTGTAAAATGAAAAAGTTAATTGATATGACATAAAAAACTTGGCTATGCATTGCGTTATATGACATAAAAAAGGCTATGCATTGCGTTACGAATATTGCCATCAAAACAAACAAGGGATTTACCAAACTAGAACTTTACATAAACTCAACCAATCGACTTTATCTTTTCCTCAGTTAATCCTTGTTAAAATATTTAGCTTTAGTTATCGTTATAGGGTAGATTTTGGGATGCGTTTCGGAAAATCGAGTCACTCAAGACAACAATTTTGATGTGTGCACTTGCGAAACATATCCTCTAATAGTCTAAAAATAAAAACATTCTCACACACGTACACACGAACAACCAATGAAGTTAATAACCACAGTGGACAATGCCCTCGTCGATAACACCTACTTTCCAATTTTAGATTGATTTCATGAATATGCAAGTTTTATTATTTGGCTTCGGTCTCTGGACATCATTTTGCTAACGACATATAGTGAAATGTTGACAAATAAAAAAAATTATTTTTATTTCAAAAACGGTCACATTTCTCTCACATCTCATCATTATCTAATGCTCATTGCTTTTGTCATAATTTGGTCATTTTTCTCACTATTCCCAGTGCATACATAGCTGTTTCATGCCTGAAAAATGTCCACCTAACGTCAAATAAAGGACTATTTGAAATTGAATTTTAAACGTTAAAGTAAAGTTTTCTAGACTAATCAAAATAGCTTACCTTGAAATGGTACCAAAATCAGCAAAACCGCTACTCCAGTCAATGCAATTGGTCCGATATAGATCCATAACAAGCCACAAGCCAGGAGGGCTTGCACTGGTGCAATGAAAATATAAACTATAAACTTTGCGACATCTGCAAATTTTGTCAAGTCGTTCACAAGCATATTAATCTGCTTTCCAATAGCCACATCGGTGTACTGAGCTCTGCCAAGTTTCAGACCCTGTAAAATAAGGCATCTTCTGAAACTAGCTCGTTTAAGACATTCGAGAAGAAACAACACCGAAAATCCAACAACACCGAAAATCCTACTGTATTCTTTCTCCCCACGCACAATTAGAGAATCTAATAATCTGCCTGCTAACGTTGATCTGAAATCAGACTTCAATCAGCTAGTCCAAGCATCCTGCGAAAAAATTAACCAAGCGTGATCATGGATCCCACCATTTTGCCATATGGTTACAATCCTGGAAATGAATTAAGCTCGTCCTGACGTATTAGTTCTAACTTTTTTGGTTTTTATTCATTAGTTGCATTATGTTAACTCACTTCGACACTCATCCTTCAGGAATTTATTTGCAACCTATATATATAAAATTTGACGAATGCCTGTGGCATGACTGTTTTTAAGCCGTAATATTGTTGCTGCCACCTTGCAGCCGTGTGTACAATAAATAAATAAATAAACATCGCGTGTAACGAGAGAAGCCATGAATGGGATGCGTTCAGCTTTCTGTTGTGTTGGACAAAAATGCTCCCTGCGCATTTTTTGTGAAACTTGCATTCTCTATGAATCGTTTTTGAACTCGGATTGAAGGAAGCGGGTTTGCTATCTAACTGATTCGCAAACTATGTGCCATATGCAGTGTTTAACAAGAGTCACTTGACAACCCCAGCTATTTGGCAGTTTTTAATCTTCTCTTGTGGGGTTATTTCTACAGATTTCAGGTTCAGATTTGGCAGGCTGCCTGCTGCAGGTGTTATCCACTCGAATTGGAACAAATTCCACTCCAAGCTTCCAGAGTTGCTTCAAAACTGCAATTCACTTTTCTGGGGTTGTCTAGTGACTTTTGAGAAATCTTGTATTTGCAAAGCAGTGACTGGAGATGGACCAAAAATTTATCTCTCATGAACCAGTTTAAATCACTACTCGGCGAATTCAAGACAAAAATGTTCGTTGCTGCATTTCTGGAGAAATTGTTATATTTGCAGCACAAACTTCATTACATCATGATGAAGTATAATCAGCGCACCCACATCACAGGCGACATGTATCTCGCCCATAACTGACCCTTTTAACCACAAGCGAGATATCTCGCTATGTAAAAACGATGCACTTGCGTCTGCTATGCAGTGCCAGATCAGCTTTCTATCAACTCATTTATCAACTCATTTTGGGGGAAATTGGATATTCGCTTTATTTTAGAAATGGGTTTTAATGGCAGTGTAAAAATTGTTTTTTTTTTTTGTGAAAAACGTTAGAAATGAAGCGCCTTGGCATTTTAATGGATTTTTCAAGAGACATTTTCAGAACAAATGTGACAAGAATCATGCCGATACGTTCATAAATGACAACGTTATCCCAAACTTATTTTTGCACTTTCAAAATTAGTAGCCGCGAGGTTTCCAGAAAATCAAATAATGCGGACGAGTTTAGAATGTCAGGCGTGACAAACTTATTCTGAAAAGGAACCCGTTTACTTCCATATATCTGAAAAACATTTCGCATTTAGAAGTTTAAGAAAACCTAAAAAAGAAAAAAACTCCTTACGAAATCATAAAAGAAGTGAAATACTTACCTTTCGGAAGATCACCGCGCCCAAAGCTGTTCTGAAGTGAATTCCCCAAATATCACCATAAGTTTGTCCGCCCTGTTCGAAAATATTCGTGCAAAATATGACGGATAGTAGCAGAATTGCGATAGTGTACTGAGATTTCCACCACACGACAACATTTTCTTCGCTGGTTATCGCTCTCACCAGCCAACCTAAGCACACTGGTTGAAATAACCTGAAAACAATTTTTTAAGAATACATACCGTGGGGTGATCCAGTGTGGATTAACGCTAATCCGAGGTTGGGAAGTAAATTTTCGTCATTTTCTTCAATGGAAAAAATTTACTCCGCAACCTCGGATTTACGTTAATCCACCACTGGATCACCGCACGGATAATGTTTCAGAAATAGCGGGCACAACACCGCCCTTATTCTAATCTCCTAATTCTGGACAAAATGTCTCAATGAACACATGACCGCAAATGCACTGTATTGCCTTGGCGAGCATTTATAAAGCTATCATCTAGCGCACGTTCAATCTTTCACACTCAATTGCGTCGCCCTTGGGGGCTGAAACGATCCCAACACTGATATGGGGACCACAAGTGTCAATTGGACTTTCCTTTCTCGTAGATTTTAAAATTCTTGGGAAGGCTAGAATCGTTAACTCAGCAACGTGTTTTTGCCGAAATGTCAATCTGACATGAAGATCAATTCGGACAAGCAGAAATGCCACTAACATCACTCTCTCAACTGCATATTCGCCAAGGGTTCCGAGGAAGAAGCGATGGTCTCCCATGTCCTATTCAAGTTCCATTACAACCGCTTTTTACTTTCCACATAAAACGCATCGGCCTCTAAGTGTGATTATAATCCTCGTCGTACTGCGAGTATGGTTTAGGAAAGAACAGGTTCTGACTGCACAGTTCCTTGCTCATTAATTAAGACAACGCAGACGTTTCGGTGATATGTGCAGCCCAAATAAGAAACTGCGTCCAAATTGGTGCAGCTAATGCAATGCTCTCGCTGTGCACTTGCAGAAAAGGAAACGCGGATAAGATCCGTCAACGCAGTTATTTGTTCAACAAAAAATATTTTGCAGTCCTTTCAGTGATATGTGTTTATTCAGGCCAATGAAAAAAGCTTTCAGTGCTATGTGTAACTGCAGGCCAGCAACAAATCTCACAGTGCTATTTGTAACTTTATAGGCCCACACAAAAAAATTAGATCGCCGTCAAAATTGGCATTGCAAAATTCTGCCGCACTACACTCCCGGATAACGTAATCGTGTTCTGTAATCTGTGTAACTAGATTCCAATTCAATTTAGAACTTCGTAAATATGATTTGGCCAAAATAAATTTCGTGTTTGAATTCTGGCGTGTCTTACCTTAAAACGCATTCCCTTACAGATCTTACCACTCCATAAATTAGCAATTGCTGTCTGTACACTTTGAAGAGAGTAGAACCAAGAGTGGCCTTCCCCTTATTTCGTGTCATTTTTCTCCATTCTCTAAGATGAGGCAAGAATATATGTTAAGGTTTGCGTAAAGAGTTTGTTTTAGTAGGATTGTGCAAACATGGTTTCCAAAACTAAACTCTTTTACAAACTCGTTTTAAACTCTTTTACAATTGGCTGAGATGTTTATGAAAATCGAGCATTTTGCGCAAGGATAATGTGAACAAAGCCAAGGTGGTGAATTCACAAGAAGCAGTTCGTGCGAAAACTGTTTTAAAATAAGATGTGGTTGAATTTTAATAGCGTTGAACTACCACTGAGCTACCAGCGCTTTTCGTAATTTCAGTTCTCCATCCGCGCTTAAATGAAAAAACTCGGATATTCAGGCAAAGAATGTCGAACAATTTGGACAACACTGTCGTGCCCCCGCACCCACCTTCGTTTTGCTGCGATTTTTGGCGCGGACCATTCTGAAAATGAACGCACTATAGGAATCAATAATCTCCACAGCAGCTACCAAGAATAAAGAATCTTATCAGCAAAATGATAACCCATGTTTCTCCCATGGGATTATAATGATGATTATGTTCCGAATTGCCAGGCTTTTTACAGCATAGTAACATTGGCGAGTTCTTCTGTGCACCATATCATTCACATTGCCACAAAATTTCCAGATTTCAAGTAATCATGGTGTTACCAAATCATGTAACCAAAGCCATTTTGAATCAAAATAAAGAGGCGTTTTTTTCAAGAGATAATTCCATGTCAAAATATTACATGCATAATTTCACAATTAAGACAATTCCTCGGCAATTCCTCTTGCAGTCAGGAGGCCACCGGGGATATCCTTGAACATGGCACCAGCAAAGTGTCTGCCCATGTTCCCCTAAATGTGTCCGCCCAACCATTCTTCTGCGGCGGCCAGAAATTTTTGGCTCCAGGTGGTGAATCTCAGCTTGCTGGTCCAAGCCGCCTGTACCCAATCCTGTCACAGGAAGATGCTGGAGAAGGATGTCAGTACGCCACTTTGCCCCCGCATTGCTCTCAACCTTGCAAGAGCACGAATATAGGCGTGCCTTCTTCATCAGCTTCGAATTCTGTCGCCAGCAGCTGCAACAGCTCTTCCATCCCAGCATGCGGCTTGGAGACGGCATCAGCAAACCACTGCCCGAATCCAAGTCGATCTGATCCACCTCAGTTTCAGGCAGTCCCTGAAGCAGAACGGTCATCGAGCTGGACA